>OOFE01051555.1:0-18126 GCA_900323365.1 Monocentris japonica | reverse complement strand
CTGGGTACCATAATTTCCACATACAACATAGACTCCATCACAAGAAAAGCCCAGCAGAGGATGTACTTCCTGCGACAGCGGCAGAAATTCAACCTGCCGCAGGAAATGATGGCCCAGTTCTACACAGCCATCATGGAGTCCATCCTCATGACTCCAGGGCCTTCATGACTCCAGGGCCAAGAAGCCACCACATCTCCACGGCTCTCTCCTCAGGGAAGAGACTACAGACAATCAGAACCAAAACAACCAGGCACAAAACCAGCTTCTTCCCCCAGGCTGTGGCCCTCATCAATAACCAAACAAAAATGCACAATCAATAACTGACAGGAAATGCACTAAACACTTGTACACTACTGCTGGCACCTACCTGTCATATAGCTACGGTATCCTACCTGATGGTCTAGTTATTATATACTCTTTATTCTTTATTTATATCCTGATTCTCTCATATTGTCAAACGACCAACAGGAGTCAAACGATCACATTGTATTGTATAACTGTTGTACTGTATATAGTAGTACGATGTAGTATAGTACAGTATAGTATAGTATAGTATAGCATAGCATAGTTTAGTTGATCTAGTATATAGTTATATAGCCATAGTTTCAGTATAGTTTGTGTTTTTCATAGCAGTGTATATAGTATTGATCTTCTGTCAACCCTCCAAGTTAAATTCCTTGAATGTGGAAATTTGATCTGATGACATTAAGATGATACTATAGAAGACAAAACAATCCCTAAAATAAAATAAGGTTATTATAAACTCACTACTGAGTACCACAGACACACTGCAAGACACTATAGGGATATTAAAGGAACATTGTGGTGATTTTTCAATATTATTGCGATATTATAGTGATATTATTGTATATTACAGGTATATTATTATGATTATTCAGCAGAGCACCCGGCGGTGTTCAAACCAGCAACTTTCCAGGCACAAGCCCACCTCTCTAGCCAGTTGGCTCCCGTTCCACAGGCCTGCTGCCGACATGTAATTGAGATTGATTCAGAGCCAGCCAATGTCATACATGGATTCCTGACAAAAAACCTGGCTGTCCTCAGACCTCAAAGAATGAGATTTGGTTTCAACAAACGGCAAGAGGTGCAGAAAAAGAATCCATTTTATCGGCACTTAAATTTAGTACACATCTTTGGACCACCTCGGTTCCTGTTACATGAGGGCCCTTCTCTGCAGGGCCCTTTGGAGCGTCCATTTGGACACAACTCAGCACTTTTTCTCCAGTGAATGCTAATGGCTAGAGACCCTTGCACATGATACATGAGACTGCTCTCCTTGCTATTGCTGCACGTCAAAAGGTTGAGGCTCAACCACAACATTCATTAGGTGGAAGCTTTGCTAACAGCCTCTGGCTGCTAGCACCGGATTCATGTGTCGTCTTAAGAAGTGATATTTCTCATATTCACAGCACCTCATAGCATCATAACTGCATGCATATGTAGCATGGCCGACCCCCGTGGGTAAACCCAAACCCTAGAAGGATTTGTGCCAGCAATATACATTTGGCATTGTCTTCCATAATCTCATTTAGCTTGGCTGTCCTCTTGAAAAGAGCAATAAAGACTTCAATCCCTCTTTATCATATACAGGGAGGCCGGTCTCTGAAGCCAGCCAGTTTGGATGAACGCTAAAGATATTATTGTGTGTGAATGTGAATGTAAAAGCCTGTGAGGCTGGCTTGTGATTTTGCCTCTGGAGGCATTCAGTGAGTTAAGACCGTCATGAATCAAGCTCTTCACATGGCGCTGCATCTACAGCCACATGAAAAATGACTGAAGTTGTCCGGTCCTGAAGGATTGAGGTGTTGCTGAATTAACACTCAGTTTGGAAGGTCCAACGATTCAGCATAAACGCTAAAATAAACATATAAATCTCACAGATTGGCATCAATCCCATGTGAACTCACTGAGTGGATGTTAATGTTAATGCCTTGCTCCCATGGAGCTACACAGAACCACAAAACTGATGCACGTTTCAAGAGGGAAATGCAGACGGCTGAATGTGCAGCACATGTCAGAAGTGGTTACATACCAACCGCCACAAAATTCAGTCGCCATTTACATTTCAGGCATTCAGCTGACGCTCTTATCCAGACTGATTTACAATGGATTCAATCGTAGAATAAGCATCAATCCCCCCCAAGCCAATGCTGACACAAATTACAGCATAACACTATTGATTTTCTCATCACCTTTTAGTCCCTCTATCACACAGACGGAGTGGTCTAGAGAACATAGGCAGGAGAGGTCAGGAGAAAAGGTCCCTCAGACAGCAGCTTTTATAATATATCCCATATTTTTTCAATGTCACTTCAACACAGCTTGGAGAGAGTGACTGAGTATAGTGGAGAGAGTGGCTGGAGAGAGTGGCTAGTTAGCTAGCTAACTACTTTAGTTACTGTTAGCATGGGACTACTAGCCACTGCTAATGCTAGCTTCTACTAGATACATTAGCTAGTGTGCTAACCAGATGTGTGAACAACAAGACAGTGATGGTTAGCTGACCAGATACTATGGTTAGCTAGCTAACAAGCTACATGATCTAAACACTAAATCAATCAGATGATCAGTGATCAAATGATCAGTTCAGTCAGAAACAGACAGAGATTAACCATGAAGATTCAATTCAAGTTGTAAAATTCAAGTTCAATTCAATTCAAGAGTTGAGGGCCTCCAATATGGAAACCAGATTAGATTGTTTACATAGACCTTAAGCTGTATTATAGCCTGCATAGCTCAATCACACATATTAGCAAACTGTTTCTACATGGACTGTCAATGCACCTTACATAGTTGTACATGAACATTTGGCTTTGGCGCTCATACAGGGCTGAAAGGTTTCCATACTAGTTGTGCTCCTGGACTCGGAGTGTGTTGCACAGCATTGCAGTCTGTCCTGTCCTTGGCCCCAGCACAGGACGGCTGGGCCAGCAGAGATAGAGAGAGATTGAGAGGAGGTTATTCTGAGGGGAATGGTTAAATAATTCATCCCAGAGAGAGAGAGAGGGAGGTGGGGAAGAAAAGGGAGGGTCCAGAAGAAGCAAGACATTAAGTACCATTCAGAAAACGATATGTCCGTGCCTCGTCTTCAAAACAAATCTGAATCCTGTTTTACCCTTGACGTGTCCCTTTGTTTCTGTATTATGCAATTCTACAGTAACAATCAAAAATTCAATTTCAGTTTATTGCTGAAGATGCCCAACAGGGATCCAATTTTCATGAGATCATTTCTTTGCTCTGCATGTAGCCCTATGGAGTCCTTGGAGGATGTAACCCCCCAGTGTGTCGGCTATGGCACTAATTAAGATGGGCTGT
Source organism: Monocentris japonica (assembly GCA_900323365.1). Classification (NCBI taxonomy): domain Eukaryota; kingdom Metazoa; phylum Chordata; class Actinopteri; order Trachichthyiformes; family Monocentridae; genus Monocentris; species Monocentris japonica. The sequence continues at coordinate 14,790 of OOFE01051555.1, read as the reverse complement.
AGCTACAACAGATTTAAAGCCAGGAGGATTCTCAGTTTCTACTATTAGACATTCCCTTGAATAGTGCAACACACATTGATACTGATACCAAGCCACTGAGGCGATATAACCTCCCATCAACCTCAAAGGAAGACCTACAACTGGAGGAATCGGAGAGCGTCCCTCCCATTCATCAAGCAGGCGGTTTTGCTCAAGCCCCATGGAGTGCATGGGGCTAGAGGTCATGTAAAGGATCGAATGAATTCCCCTGAATACCTTTGCATTTTCAGATCACAGACACATTGAAATGGAAATGCATGCTTCTTTGAAATTACCACCCGCCACATGCTGGTACATTTTGGCTGTGGTTTTTACTCTATTACAGCAGCCAATTTGACAGCTAACCAACCATTTGTAGTTGTCAAGTCAAGTTTATTTATATCACAACCACAAGCCGAACTAGGACAAGCTAATAGACAATCAGATTTATGACAGTTATCAATTAGAAATCAAATTATGACAATTGTGGTATTTACAGAATATGATCAGTACAAAAGCACATGAAGACAATAACAGTTAGGAAGCAAGCCTAACTAATCTGTCTAAGGTAGCCTAACCTGACCGCCACCACCAGACTATGGAGTCTATGAAGACGAGGAAAAACTCCCAGAAAATAGTAGTAGAAAAAAACGGAAGAAATTAATTGAATTGCGGGGCAATTCAAAGAGGCTCCTCCCACCAGGATGGCTGGGAATGCATTAGATGACAAGACAAATATAGTGTGGCCATATAGTCTGTGTATCAAAGTCAATAGAATGGGTCAGTTTCTATGGTCAGCCTGGGCCCATAAAGTTCAGTATGTCATGGAGGCCATATGGGTCGATGTCCTCAGTCGACCGGGGGCTGAATAGACTGAGACAGATCCAGTGATGAACTCCGGTCTGGGACCACAAACCACTTTGGCCTGGCCAGTATTAGCACTCCATTCAGGGTGCTGTATGAGTGGTGTGTAGATAGAAGCTTCTCAGGCTCTTGGTTACCAACCTGAGGGTTTGTGGTTGGAGCTACCGTGAAAGGTGCGTGCACACCACAGGCCTTCATCAATTCTGAATTTCTGTTTATATGACATTTTTTTGGATGACTGTTCTGTTCATATATCTATGCTATGGTGTAACCCATATCGATATACAGTATGATGCCAATATTAAGTGATAGAAGACCTAGTGTATTGGCTCTTTACAAATGTTCAGGATGTCTGAAGTTTGAATTCACGGCTGAATGACGTCCTGGTGGGTCAGCCATGACCAACCATGTACTCGCAATGCCATGGGTTCAAATGTTGCTGACGCTTTGCTGCCTGTCACCTCCTCTGCCTCTCCACTGTATGCCATTTATTAAAATATGAATGCTGAAGAAATCATTCAATAGACTTTGAGGTTTGAGAGGCGATACCAGAGTGGTCTTTGCTTTATGCCTCTCCAAACCATTCGTGTTTACAAAAAAAGGCACTTATTAGAGTCAAGGGTAAAGGAATACTCTGGAATAGCCCTGATGAAGGCACCTATGTCACAACATGTAGGGTAACCATAGAAAAATAGTTATTAGTTATTTTAGTACTTTGTCTTCCTTTTCTTCAAAAATAGAATTTGAGATTTAAAATGGAAGTATATCTGACAAGAAAAACTATTAAATAACAATCATTTGTGACTTAAAAGGGAAGTATAGTCAACAAAATGTAGTCACTGAGTCAGGTTGGTAAACGCATTTGCAAAAGAAAGAGAATATTTGCTGTACACTGAGTTTGTGAGTAATAGCTAGAAGAGGTGGATAGTCCTAGAAACCTTTCCTGTAGTTTGAGAGACTTTTGGTGGCGATGCAAGAAGTGGCTCAAACGATGTCATTGAGTTTGGATACCCATAGATAGAACAGGAGATCAAGCTTTAATGTGTCGTGAGTTAGGTCTGTCTGACCCAGAGAATAAGTCAATGTGCCATATTCAGAAGTAGTGGGACCATCTGCTGTCATGGCAACAGACAGAAATCAATGAGGCAGTGATGGTGCCTAGACAGATGAGAAACAGGAACAGACTGGAAAGACAGCAGGTGGATCATGTTTTGTGACTTTGGCTGAAATCACATAAGAAACAGATTTTTAACTCTTTGTGGCCAGACTCTGATCTTGTCCTGGTTGTTCAAACAGGAAGGAACAACATGAAATCTGATTTTTCTCTGTTTAAACACCCAGATCAGATCTCTAAGTAAGACCATGAGGGGTGTGGAGGGCGAAGAGTCCCCAAGATGGCAAGATACAAGAAAAATAAGGGTTTTCTTTTAATGCAATCCTACCTCATGGATACAAAAGGAGATCAAAATGCTGTGGAACAATAATGATAACAAAAAATTATGAATACATATATAATAATCATACAATAGTTTCCATTTTCCATTAGAAGTGCACAGATCTAATCAGGCTAGGGGCCCTTCAGAGCAGATCTGTGCCACAAAGAGTTAAAAAAGCAAGCCGTTAAATGTTATCCCCACTGCAGCAGCTATGGGCTCTGAACATCTTTGTTCAGTGTTTCATGTTCAAACTTCACTCAACAACCTTTCATTCCCCATAATAGCAGAGGGCTGGGAGTGAAGTGGACACGAGGACACAGATTAGTTAAACTGCCTGTCCTACAATGCAGTCCTCCTGGATGTTACTCGTCGAGATGAAGGACACATTTGACATTTACTCACATTTCATGTTTAGAAAATGGACTGTACATTTATTTTTACTGTATTTTTCTCTACTCTAACCACTGTCATTCCAATGATCCAAAAATCTTTTCTGCCCATTAGGATTAATGGGCAGAAAAACAGTGAAATACTTTAAATCAGAAAATGTCAGACCCAGCACAAAAGATTACACAGGCTTATTTCCATCAGTGGTTCTGGGCCAGGAAGGGTCAAGGTTCACCTCGGTTGCCAGTACCAATACACCACCATACAGTAGAGAAACCTTGATTGATCCAGGGAAAGCTGATTCAGTGCCATGTGCTTTTCCAGCTGCTCCCTGTTTCACATTGAGACAGGTCTTCACTTTCAAGCTGGGAGCTGACCAGTACAACCACAGTCTTCTACTGTGGCCCAATGAGCAGCTTCGCTAGAGCAGTGGGGGGTCCAGTGCCTTGCTTAAGGGCACCTCGATGATAGTTGCTGAGGGAGCATTGCTTGTTCACAGCCAGTCCAGGGATTCAAGTTGGTGACCTTCTGGTCACAAGCCTGCTTCTTTAACCTCAAGGCCACCACTGCCCCCCCACTTGACACGCAGTGTGCTGCTGCACATCAGGGCCCAATGCGCTACCAATAAATCAAAGCGTCAGGGAGGGGCCTATAGGGATGCCCATTGCCATGGAAACAGTGGTTCATAATCAGCTGTGCTTAGAATAATGAGGCCTTGCAGCGTGACGCAGGTTCAGATGGTTTGACACGGGACTGTCCAAACTGCAGCTAATGCATGTTGAGGAACACAAGCCTAGAGACTGCAGTATCCTCAGGCTGAACTGGGAGAGTAATGGAGCCAGGGGTGTAACTATGAAGGACAGACTGGTTGGACCAGTCATGAAGGTGTTCTGCTGCACAACAACGTGCTAGGATGGAAGGGATGACTTGGATGTACTCGTTACTGTAATCCAGTAGCCTTTTCTATACTTTTGAGCAGTTTTTGAAGTCAGTTATTTTATTTAAAGGACTACACCAACTTTTTGGGAAATTGGCTTGTTGGTCAACGTCCCTTTTCCACCACATTACTTCAACCAGGGGTAACTGATAGCCAGGTGGCGTCTCTGATCACCCAGGACACATCGACGTCAACGTCAAGGCTAGGTGTAAAGGGGATCCAGCATTCCCAGGTTTAAGGATTCCATTCCCTGTGTAACTCAGTGCAAGGCACTAACACTGCCAGGGTTGGAGGTTGCATTTCCACTGGGGCCTTCCATGCTAAAAAGGCACGCAGTTGTGGTACTGTCAGGCATCCCGACAAAAAGAGAAATGTATATTACCGACTGTTGACGAGCCGAACAAACCTGAATGCATAGAGGAGGCAGGACAACGGACTGCAAGTACAGATACTTATTGAGGGAAAGGTTAGGGCCAAGGTGGGGGGGCTCTGTTAGCATTTGGGCTCAGAGTCTCAAGTCTCTTACAACTGATGTTTAGAGACACCCTCCCCCTTGGGAACCCTTGATAGAACCTGGAGGGAGGCTGGTTAGAGGGAGGAGACGGGGAGGTGGAAGTTAGAAGACAGTTGAATGAAAGGTAATGTGCTAGATAGAGGTTGAAGAATGACGGGGTAAGGAGGAGTGTCCTCCCCCGAACTTCAGTTAATACAGTTAAATGCTACTTGAGCTCAAATATCTGCACTGAGCGAATGAGGTTCTGACCAGCCAGACGCAGGTCTCAATATCAATACCAGAGGACAGGCCTGGAGACGTGGCACTGGGATCGGCGTTCCCAGAGCCACTGAGCTGTTACACCAAAGTGACACAATAGACCCGGAGGAACAATTAATCGAGTTAAATATCTTTAATTAAGCATTTCCCAACGCAGGGAACCCTGGGAACACATGGAGCGTTCTGGGCATATTTCAAATGCCAGCGCTGATATTTGACCTGGCTCATTAGACAGAGAAATGATCAGTAGAAAACAACATGTGTTATCTCCACAGCCCCACCGCCACAACGGAGACTAGATTAACGAAGCACCGTTGAGCAGAGCAGCACTCTGAGCTGATGTTTAGCGCCTCTCTGTGAATGGCTAGCAACAGACCACTGACCAACCTCATCAGACCTGCGTTGAAGTAATATTTGATAATAATTTAATGTATTGGAATACCAGATGCTGGGGTTTCTGCATCTGGACCGTTCAGATAATCATGTTAAATTACGCTATAGAATTATCCTAAATTCATTGGCTAAACTTTGTGGCACTCATTTGTTGTCCCAGGTGGAAAACCCGCCCATCTGGCACCTAATTGGGCTCCAACAAACCATGGAAAGTATTTGCTAACACTATTTGACCCAGGTCCGATATCACTGAAAGCTCTCTTGGTCTCTGTCACAACAGACACAATAAAACAATCCCTGCCTGTCACCCAACAGAACTGGGTTCATTATGTGATATGTCTGTGGTCCTGTGTAGCTCAATGGGTAGAGCCAGTCAGGGGTTCACTTCCCACTGGGACCACCTCTGCTAAACACATTGGCTCCCATAATACTCTAAGGCACTTTGGATACTATACTTTGGAACTATCACCTTTGTAAGTCGCTTTGGATAAAAAGCGTCTGCTAAATGGCTGTAAAGTGATGTAATGGATAAAAGCTTCCATTAAATGGCAAATATTAATTCATGAGTGATGGAGAAGAGATGCTCAGCGAGGACAGTGATTGGTTGGATTTGGTATTCCTGAGAGGGCCAATGGTTCATGAAGTGACAGTCAGTGACTTCCTAGTCTGGAAGACCTACATATACTCTGTAGAACTGTAACTTAGAGTGTTAGCATGTCTGACCTTTTTTCTGTTGCACAAATGCACCTTGCTGCAGAGTACAGTATGTTTGGGTCTGATCGATGTGACCTGGTGAGACAGCAGGGTGGCAGGGGGACGAACTGTACTGTAGTACTGATACTGTACCATAGCCACAGTATTGATACTGTACCATAGTACCAATACTGTAGGCCCAGTACTGATACAGTACAGTAAATATGCAATGGAAAAAACACAACTGTGTTTGTACAGATTTAAAAAGTGGATCTGAGATATTCAGATTGAAATAAGTAACAACAAACAAGAATAAACATCAAATTCTACTGAATGGTGCAAGCTGCCTCGTACCAATATAGACTCCTGAGCTGGGATGAGAAGAGAATAGTGAAGCTGTCAAGAGGAGAAATGGTCCAACGCCAAAATGTTCTCTCAAGACACTCTCATGCTGCTGTGGAGGAACAAAGACGCAAGAGCAGGGAGGAGGGAGGAGAATAGCTTTTGGAGTGACAGCTCAGAGGAAAGTAACGACCAAGGAGACTTTACTGGGGTTTAAAGGACAGAAGAACAAGCTTCAAAATGGGTTTCGCCCTGAGTCCTCTGTGCAGCAAGGTCGTGTGCAAAAGAAAACCTCAGCGATCAAAGTCTGGCAAGTATCGGTTTTTGTGCTTTGGAGAGGGCGCCTGGGAGGAGCTTCGCAAACAATAAAAAACACAACAGGGCAAAGTACAAACTGGCCACAGGCAAAGCAGACAAAAGTTTGATAGATTTTTTTGGCTTCCGCAAGGCTGTCTTCCTGCCTACTGTTTATCAGACAAAAAGTAATTTATTTTTTCCCTATGTATTTTGGAAATTCAACATTGGGGTTGTAAGAGGATTCAAGGGCTCATGGGTCATGACACTCACTGAACACATGAATGATCATGAAACCGTTCAATTTAAGAAAAAGAAAAACACCAATATTGTAGTTACAAGTTTGTTTCTGAACAGTCGCACCATGCTTCAACAAATCCTTTCTAGTCATGGAGAAAGTGTCGGTACTTCAGACATGAAGGGCGAGAATCAACATCCATGTTTCCTATTACTGAACTTCCTACTTTTGAAACCATAATTTCTTTTTTGGTTGGTGGTCAATCTGATGTATTCTGATGGTGGCAGAGAAATATGACATCTAGGCTATATCAAGATTATTCTTCACAACAACAAATATCACAATACATGAAATGTTCTAAAAAATATATATTGGGACTGAACATTCATAGTTTCATATAATTTTACAGATCTTTGTGTGCAAATCCCAAAGGTTTTCAAGACCTTTATTTTCCTGTGTAGGAATCCTGGATTAATGGTGGGAAATGGGCGTGTCAGGGTGGGAATTACTGCCTAATTGACTTTGAGATTCACCAGCCTCGTTCAGTGTTAGAAGCCAAAGTCAGACCTCTTTGCAGTTAGTTCCCTGCCTTGGGTGGCAATTGGACAATATTCTTTAAGTCTTATATCAGCGGGGGAACATCAGGGTCGTCCACAAACCCTTCAGAGAAGCTGCTGTGATCTGTGGCAGCAGGTTGTGGTGTCCTTGACATTTCCAGCGGCCCTTCCTCAGTGATCTGGCGCGGTACAATGTTGGCCAGGTCGATGGCAGTGTGTTTGCTGGGGTCCACTTCCAGCCTCTCAGGGCCATTACTTTCTCTGCAGAGTGGAAATATTAGAATTAAAATAAGTCAGACTAAGTGACACTCTATTTCCCTCAAATGAATTAAAAGTACTATTCACAAAGTCAATTCATCGATTTGAGCTCATCCCCAACGTCCCCAACATCCCCCCAGGATCATTCAAATATCATCTTTCATCTGATCAAGATGATAGATAATCTAGATCAAGTTGAAAAGGGTGAATAGAATCCAAATGAGAATCACTCAGTATAATAAATGTAGAGGAATTTGTCTTGGTGACGTTGGTGGAGAGACATATTGAAAACCTAAATGAACCCTAGGCTATAAATATCACTGTACATGTATGCATTCAATCCTATAATGGAACAGGAACCAATATTGGGTTCCTGTATTGCTTTCCAAAGTGGCTGTGAAATGACAAATTGCCACCTCGTATATGTTTCATCAACTGTCCTGGGTACATCAGGAGTATCTCATGAAAGCAAACAACGCAGATCTTAATAAGTCATTTTAAAGTCTTGAAACAAGTGAAATTATCTCTCTTCTTAAAAGGAGAGATGAAATTATTTGCAGTTGTACCCAGAGTACATTTCCTAGAGCGTTTCCTAGAGAGAAGAACATCCATGCATTCATCTCCAGGGGGATGATGGTCCATTACACCAGACAATCAGTTACCATTAAACCACAATTGATCCCACTCCTCCAAACCCCACACTTCCATCCCACAGCATTGAGGCAATTCCATTTGCCAATTAATCAATCATTATGAAGGAATAACTCGAGGCCCCTGGCCACACAACTCATCTCATCGTGAGGCCAGAGGATGTTAAAAGGAGGATTCCTCTGAGGATTCGTGTGCTCATGGGGTGTGTGTGTAGACTGGAGTAATGTGAAGCTAGCCATTTATGATGTGACAGTGTGTGATTCCAAGGTTACATACATGTGGATAATATATTGCATTGACATTTTACACTCTTATCCAGAGTGCAGCAGTGGAATATTTCATAATTCCTAGGTCACCAACATTACAAGTAGCCACCAGTTAGGGAAGCGAGGGTCCGAGCCCCAGTGGCCAGACAGTAGTCAGCCTAGAATGATCATATATGAAGTTAAATACTGGCCTAACAAACACAAATGAGCCCAACAGAGTAATTCTACAGACAAGACATAATGCAGACATTAATGGACATGGGACGCTCTTCTCTGTTGCAGCCCCATTTTGTGATTTCGTCTGATGTGGTGGGTGTGGTTTTGAATCTAGCCTAGAGCATCACAGACTACAACCTACCTGGACTCTCAGCTGCTGTCATTCATTTCTCCTGCACACACACACACACACACACACACACACACACCTGCTCTCTCTCTTGTCTCTTTTTATTATTTTCGTTTTTCTGTTTTTGCCTCCTTTGTTTCCTTCCTTCCTCTGTTTGTCAAAATCAGCCCATAAATAAACCTGATTTGACTTAAATACAAACATCAGATCTATACCTCCCCATTTATACTCAATCTTTTTATAACCTTATCCAACATTATTGAGCGGGGAGGAGGACATGTAAGAACACGGGATTCATAGTCACGTCTGTATTCACTGGAGTGTAAATTCCCACTACTAGAGAAAAATGGGAAAATTCATATGAGAATATGGCTCACAGATGTCTGCAGAAAGATGACTGTGGGGTTTCCGTCATTACTAAGGGAGAAAATAGTGGCCCAAAATAAGCCTCAGATGAGCTTATTGCTCTTCATTTGGTGACCAGGACCTAACTGAGTTGTGATTGGAAACGCCTCAGTAACAGCATCACAAAGTTCTGCTCAGCTTCAGTACCTGCCACGGATCCATGGCGGATTAGGTTTGGAGTGGATGTGATGCAGTGTCAGGGACTGTCTCTTCAGCCCTATCTTAATCCCATCAGCTAACTTTCGATGAGAACCAGACAAAACGAGTTACATGGACTCAGAAAAGGTTGCTGCTATGCTCTGGGTGGCCTGGTGGTTAGAGAGATAACCATAACCGGAAGGGCTCAATCAGCAGACATCGGTTTGTCCATTCCCTTCATGATACTGAATCTCTACCTGATCCACAGTTGCCTTACCAGGCTGACCCACGTCAATGACCCTTCTTCTCCCTTTGTGCCTCAAAGGGAGAAGAAATAAATTCCCAAGTTCAGTGTCTTAACAAAACAGACAGTACCAAAGATATTCTAAGGTCCATGATCTACCACTCCTTTTGGAACGCCATCATGTTTCTCCTCTACCTGTTTGAAAGGCCAGTGGATTTTGAGGTTCAAGAGAAGTAACATTATAAAGAGGTTAACATTATTATTATAAGTACTATTTCCTTGCATGATTTTGAAATGTCTACCTCATCTCTCCTCATTTCTCTATCATACATGATTGTTCTAGTGTCACACTGTCATCTGAGCACAGTGATCATTGCACTCCTTTACTACTGATTGCTTGTAACGTTGATGATCTAGGAACTGAAGCTTATTTTGCTGCTGTACTCGTCGTACGTTACTCTAGAGCGGCATCGCCTAAAAAGTCAATGTGAAAAGTGGATCAAAGTTTCCTTTAACTGACAGCATTACGGGGGACCTAAAGGAATCAACAATATATGAATTATAAGGGGCTAGGGTTTTCAGGGGGTGGGAAGATTAACGACTCCTCACAGCGCCGTCTAAGTTTAGCCTCAACACTCATCTTGGTAACGGGCAGGTAGACCTAATAGTCAGCACTTCCCTATGCAAGATGGATGGAGCCATTAGTCCAAGGCTCATCTAATAACGTCCTCCCTGGTTAGGAAGTCCAGAACGGAGCCCTGTGATAGGTCACTCAAGTCAAAGGCCCCCGGTCATCATATCTCCAACGTAATCGTCAACAGAGGAATAAAGACGCTGCCGTTCACCCTTTATGATCAGAATGAGAAAATATAATGAGAGCCCTGGAAGAACAAGACTGATAACTGCTGATGGGGCACTATTGATAAAGCAATTTGTTTCAAAGTTTGCGATTGGACTGATGCAGAGGTCAGGATGTATGGGGGTCAGGGGTGGGAGGATGGAAACGCCAGTGCACGCTGTTGATGGTGTAAACAAAGACTAATCAAACGAGTCCCGAGGGACCACTAGGACACTTTAGTATGTGTGTAATTGGGCCGTGCATCGTTGGGCCTTAATTGCAAGGGTTGTGAGTGTCACTTGTCTTGGTAATTTAATGGTTCAGTGTAAATGTATCTGTTCAAACCAGGATGGCAGAAACAGAAACCATCCAGTAACCAAAAAGCCACAAGTTTGATCCCAGCCAATGTGTACTGCCATGTCCTTGAACAGCACACTGAACTCTTCCTTCCTTAATTGTGAGCCGATTGACTAAAGCACAATAACAAAGATTTGCTTTGCAATTGACCCTACCTTGACCTGTGAACTTGAACTATGATTTTAGATAATGCTAGATCCTATTTCATAATACAATTCACACCTCTCCCTGTCTTGTGTCATCAAGCAAAGTCATTTCAAAACCAATCATGGACCCCAGATCCATTTCCACCTTTGCCAGCAGCTGAACATAGTATGTGTCGGTAAGCCTAGGGGGCAAAGGTCACCCCTGATCACATCTGAATGGTGCAATAACTCAGTGGCCAGCAGCGCTGCTCACCTGTCACCTTGCCTTAGCACAGGAGCTGCTTAGCATTTGTATTGAATGTTTCATTTGAATGTGCAGGACTTCAGGCAGGTCCTTTACTGTATTTGATGGGGCCAGCTGAAGGACAAGAAGCAGCCCCCGGCCATAAAACGGTAATGATGATAGTCAAGTGACGAGCACACATCCAGGAAAGGAGAGGGGGCTGGACCTTGGCCAGATAGCATGGCAGTCTAAAGTGATCATTTAGGAGGTGTAGGTTCTCTTCTCAGAGCTAACACTAACCTTTAGTGAGTTGGTCAGATGTCTTGGTCGACTCCACAGAGGCACTGCAAAAAATGTCTTACCTTACTTTAAACAAGTGGGAAAATATGCTTGTTTCCAATACAATTAAACTTGTTTCAAGACATTTCTTGAATCAAGTCGAGTGGTGTGCCTCACTGTATTTAAAGGTAAAGGCACTTGTTTTAGATGTAAGATTTTACATTCACACTGCAGCTGACGGTGTCCCAATTCAGATTTGTCCCCTCTCATTTGACACAGATCTGATGTTTTCTAATCGCATTTTTTCTCTTCTGATCGGGACCACATGGATGAAACTGGATCCCGAGGAATGAAACCCTTATGTAACTTGTATATGAACAGTCAAATTGGAATTTGTCAGCGTTGCCATGACATTTATCTGAGACAGTTATCATAATGTTGTCAGCTTGGCCAGCGTTAGCATGGAGGATGAGACACAACACTGGAAAGAAAGCCAAATAGCAACTTGATTGGTATTTGGGGAGACGCATCAATTTAGTCAAAACTCAAATATCCCCTATATGTACCACATAACCTAACCGAAATGTGTTGGAAACAAGGGGGAGAAGAGTAGTACTGTTTGGTGTCTTAACATCGCTTTCAGTTCATATTGGTATTGAATATGGATTATATCCTAGAATAGATGAACAGTCGTCCAAAGAAATCACATATGAGCAGCAACAAGATTAAATGACTTTTTAAAATGTCTGTTTTACTGCAGTGAGTACCAGGACCTTGGGGCAGCTTCCACCCCCTCCATATAAACTGTGTTCATCCCTGGTCAAGGTTATCTGTAGCCGGTACATGGTCATTAGCAGGAAGAGCTATCATCGACAAGGCTGATATAATGAATCATTTGTGTTTCATATACAACAGGCATCTGTGAGCAGGACAAAAGGGACCTGAGGAGCCAGGCCTCACTGCATAGGTTTGTATTCAATTCAAGGCCGAACAAGTGCCGATGCCATGGCCAATTGAGACAGAGACAAAAACCTGTCACAAAGGATGATCTAGATTTATAGTTACCTGCTAATAGTTACTTGCTGCTTCTTACCATTTCACAGTCTGTTGACATCAGACAGACTGATGGAACCGTTGACAGGCTAACAACAATATACATGAGGGATGTTTAGATATGGTTCACCTACGACGTAAAAATACAGTTGGAAGGGAATTCATAAGCTGGGTGAGTGTTTACCCTGCTAACAGGATTTTCTGTTTTTTTCTGCTTTTCCTCGCCTTTTGCAATACAACGAACCTCATATCAGCTTTGCAGCCAGTGGGAGTCGTGCATATCTTTACCTTTTATTTTCCTCAGGCCTGTTGTTCTTCTGACATGCCTTAGGTGGATGTGGGATGGTCTTTGTCACTTTGATTTCACCTTCAGCCTAAAAGACATATCAGAGAAATAAAACATGTTTACTTGTTGTTTCTGCAAACAGCTTCCGCAAATTCCTCTGAGTTTGTTTATTGGCGTTCTGGTGCAGGATGTATCAGAAGCCATATGGAGGATTAACAGTACCAGGCTGACGTCTGATGCTGCAGCAACACCACCTATCTCTCTTTATAGACACTATAAAGAGTTCCTTTATTACATTTCTGAGTGCGAAACAGCTGACACGTTGGCACAAACAAACATTACTGAAAACACTCTGAAGTAACATCAGAGAGAAACTTAGGAGACTCCTCATGAGTTTTTCTTCAGAGAATTCTTAGATTTTGGTGTTAATGCCGCAGTGGCCCCCAGTAGAAGACTGTGGTTGTACAGCTCATGAAGCTTTTCCATCTGCTGTTCTCAACAACCGGTGTCAGGTAGGTCTTTCCTGGGAGAAATCCTCTGGAGACAGGAAGTGATGCATTTTACGTTTCAACAGAAGAAGAACTGGGTAGTTAGCACAAGCAGCGATAGCCACCATGGTTGAACAGACAAAGAAAAGAGCGCCACCTACAGGAACTCAAACTCCATCAACAGAAAATCCAAGGAGAAAGACGTCACAGTATTGGACACACTGTTTGACTGACAGGTGATTGACAGGTGATCAGGTTTCATTTGAGGTATTCCCCTTTGAGTGAGGATTCATTGTCAAGACAAATGGCTGTTGATGGGATCAAACTTGTGACACCAATGGACTGTCTCTCTAAGCACTAGGTCATACTAGGTCATAGGTCAGTTTGATGATAGCCCCGAGACATTTGCTCTGTAATTCGATAAATCATCATCTGTTATGTTTTACTGCCCTGGAAACATCGATAATTAAAGGTGCAGTTTCCAGGCTGACTTTGTTTTATTGAATGAGTCAAAGATTAAACGTTGTTCAGCTGGTTCAGGACCATCTGGTTACTTCAAGACAATGGCAGACCAACAGTAGGGTACAAGGACAGATACAGCCCCATCAATGGTACTTAGCTCATATTAGCTACAATTTAAAGGGGAGCTATCTTTGAAAATGGTTAATCTAATGATTTCATAGGTTTATTAGCACGACTTCTACTATTTCTCTATTTATAATAGACGAGGAGATCATTAGTGCTGCACACGAAGCTGAATTATGGGTAAGCAGGGCAAGTTATTTGAGACAGAGTGCTTTGTTATGATCACTGGAGAGCAGGAGGACTTGATCATTGTTTATCTGAAATGAATTATTGATTACCATGTAGCCTAGGCGTCACTGACTAAGTCTTTGTTTTTTCCCCCGGCTTGCACACACAGCCCCTCGCCTCATTCCCACGTCTCAAACCACACAAAGCAACATTTGCAGGAAACAAACATGTTGGTTCATCGTTAGTCCCAGCGGTCCCTGTAATCTGCTGGGTTCATATGCTCTGCAGTGTTAATGCCTTGCTCTATCCATTGAGCTACACAGAAGCAGTACGTCAGCTGTTACTTGTCCCATTAACTATGAACATTATCATTATCTGTTACCATTGCCAGGAGCAATACCCCACGTGTGAATACACTCTAGAAGAAACCATTTAGACGATACATGCAAGCATAATGCAGTTAAACAGGTTAAGTGCCAGCCTGCGTTTTACACGTTAATATTTTCAGTGTTTCAGGTCCCATTTTCCATCCATGCAACAGTCAATGAGTTTATCCCTGCTGAAGTGTCCCTGACCTCTGACCCCTCTGGTGAAATGTGTCTCAGAGGGATAAGTGAAGAAACAAATTCCTAATTACAATATGTAAGATGGCAACTGAGGTGCTCTGGAATTCCTTTCTGTTAATCTGAAATATCCTTTTTTATCCAGTCTCCATCTTTGTCTCTCAGCCTCACTGTGGTGTTCCTCACTGTGGTGTTCCTCACTGTGGTGTTCCTCACTGCGGTGTTCCTCACTGCTCTTCCCAGAGATCACCTGTCAATCAAACAGTGTGTCCAGTACTGTGACGTCTTTCTCCTTGGATTTTCTGTTGATGGAGTTTGAGTTCCTGTAGGTGGCGCTCTTTTCTTTGTCTGTTCAGCCATGGTGGCTATCGCTGCTCATGCTAACTACCCAGTTCTTCTTCTGTTGAAACGTAAAACACATCACTTCCTGTCTCCAGAGGATTTCTCCCAGGAAAGACCTACCTGACACCGGGTGTTGAGAGCAGCAGATGGAAAAGCTTCCTGACCTGGTAGAGGTTGATCACTGTTGAGGTCCAGAGATCAGATGGAGAGAACAGATTCCCTC
>OOFE01051543.1:0-33785 GCA_900323365.1 Monocentris japonica | reverse complement strand
TTTTCTCTATTTACCTTATGTTTCCACAGTTAGCACTGAGGGGCCGCCGCCATCTTGCCCCAAAGGCTGTGATCGTTGCTCTGAGTATAATGGCTGTGTGAAATGTAAGCCCAAACTCTTCATCTTCCTGGAGCGCAACGACATCCGTCAGATAGGTGTGTGCCTTGCCTCCTGCCCCATGGGATACTTTGGCATGAGGAACCCAGAAACCAACAGATGCACCCGTGAGTTTAACTTTGGCTAACTTTGGCACTGGTTGCGTGACTGGTACTCCAACAGGATGTGTCACTGGACACATAAGATCCATAGATTCACATAGACATAGAGTCTTCCAAGTACTTGCAGTGTCCAGAATTACGTTGTTTTGACGGTAATCTTGTGTGTATGCTTGGGCAGTAACCTGTGCATTTCCACCCAGCCCCACCACCCTATTAATTCAGACATTTACTGCCGTTCTCTCCACTTGCCACGACCCTCCTCTTCTATATTCAGTTTCTATCATTAGACGCCGAGCCATCCCTTTGTGGCTCAAGTATCATTCCATAATCTTTTTTTTCCTATTGATGTACAATTTTTCAAGTTTGTGAGCGAATAAGAAGTACCCCTTTATTGTTAAACACACATTGACAAGTAGCAAGTGGCAAGTGACCACTTGACAAAATCTCCCAGTTGCTACCCGGTAACCACATTGCAAAGGGCAAAAAATATGGACAAACTCTCCAACGCAAAAGCCAGTAAAGTATTTGGCAAGTTGGAAATGAGCTGGTACAACTTGTAGCATGACTGGTTGTGGGTATGTTTGGCTAATTTGTGAGGGGTGGCCAAACTCAGTATTTACCAAACGTAGTCAGTAGGTTCTAGTGGCACCAATGCCACGATTCTGTCCCAGGAGAGCCAGCAGCTCAGCCCATGGTCTGTTTCCCCTTACTTGTGGCCAGAAAACAGGATTGTAAGAAAATCCCAACAAAAACATTTCTAACGCACTGTTGTTTGTCTGTTTTTGAGAGGATGCCTGTGTTTTTATTTGGCTCCCACGTGCAGGGTTCGTGCCAGTCCACAATCCACGTTTATTATGTTTATTATGTTTATTATGTTACACATATTCTATACTTACACACCTGTACAGTATAGTACACACTTTCTGTATAGTCTTGTAATGGGAATAAAATAAGTATAGGTTATCTGAATAACTGGACAACTGGAATACTTGGAAAAAAGACTGGATCAGTGTTTGCACAGCTAAATGTTCTGTGAAATTATATTGCATTAAGTACATTGAGGGCTGGCCACTACTGCTATCAGTGGTGGTTCAGAATTTACACTTACAATTGATTGATCGGAGTCCGCTCTAATTGTTAAGTGATATCCATTCTCTCGGGGTAGATTTTGGTAGGCAATTACAAATGCCAACAGCTTGTAGTCATTATTTTATTTTGCTACAGGAAGAAAAATACAGACTGTTTCCCTCATACAAGTTGTTTTGTTGGATGACCCGTTGCTAGCTCACATAACATCTGTCAGATGTGTTAAATAATGTTTTTTCTCAAGCTTATGCACCCCTTAGCAGATTAAACAAAGCATAATAATTCTGAGCAGTAATGCAAGAGCTATGATTTTCACTGCTTGAATTTTGAAAACAGGACCTGAAATTGCCCAACAAGTCTTGTTATGATGCTGGCCTCTTGTTCAACCCCTGTTGTTGACAGGTAGATTAGATAGCATTCAGGTTGACAGCCCACAGCCCTTTCCAAGAATTTCTACACCCAACTGTCTAAACAGATTAAGAGCATCATATCCTATTGTAAATCAACAGTAGTTTTCTGACTGGCGGGTCAGTAATGGAGCAGCAGTCAATGGAGATTCTATCCAGTTGGATTAAGAGACTTGAATTTAATATGTTTTGAAGCTCTTCATCAGTATGACTGGCAGTTTAGTGTTGCAACTACTTTTCAGCATTTGCACAAAATTGCAAGATGACATAAAAACAAATATAAGTTTTATGGGAATAGAGTTGCATCAGTAAACCTCAAACAACACTGCGTTTATCCAAGTGCTGTGGTCACTTGCGACAAATTTAGCCCGTATTTTGTCATAATATTTCAATGCTATACTTCAGTTAACTATCCCGATTTGTTGTAGAATAGGCTGACTTTCCTCCCCAAATTCCTTTTGGAGGCCCTCAGTGGCTAACCTGAGGTTGTTATCCAATCATCTGCCTTTATTCAAGTCATCCCAGTATGTCTTGTTAGCAACATTTGTCTTACATTAGGACTACAAACATCAGCACTGTCAAATTTAGCTGTCAAGGGCTTAAAAATAATAATTGAGACCAGCAGGCTAGAACATTAGGATCCCTGTGAGGGATTCAATGTTAGCTCATTTCTGACCTTGGCAAGAGACCAGCAGCAGAGTTTTATTTCCACACAAGTGAACAAATGATGTCTACACATAAATGGGTATCCCATATAGAAAAATTTGCACCCTGAAATTTATAGGATTCCATTTTTGTCAGCTGTTTTTATAGTCCCACATTCTCGTCCTGGCAGTGTTAATTCAAATCTACCTAAGAATAAAGAAGACACATTTGGGATGAGAGAAAAGCTTTGGGTAGTATTTTAAGATGTCTGGTTCTTAGTCTCCCATGTCTGTAATCATCCCAATATCAAGTAGCTGTTTGTTTGACTGGAAAGTCTGAGGTGTATGGAGACATCTTGAGAAACCCACTGGCGCGATCCACTGCTGGCCTGTACTCATTCACACCCACTTTCCAAAAACCGTGGTATGCATGTGCTTTTAGGAGAAGGGTGTTATTCATGAAATAGACTCCCATTGTTTTAACACTAATAAATCTCATAGTAAATTAAGTTCAAGTTCTTCTTGTGCTCCCTCTGAAGAATCTTTTTTCAGCCAGAATTTGCTGAACAACAACAAGAATTTGTGGCCAATGAAATGAATGGCACACCCGTCAACAAAATCAATGTGACTATTTACTGAATTGATCCTTTCATTTGATCCTCTCTTTTTGTCTCCCCTATTTCTTTCAGAATGTAAAATAGAAAATTGTGAGGCGTGTTTCAATCGAAATTTTTGCACAAAATGTAAGGAGGGCTTGTATTCACACAGAGGGCGATGTCATGTCACCTGCCCTCCAGGCCTAAGCACCGTCAATGGGACCATGGAGTGTTTAGGTGAGTGACCTCTAACCTCTCACTATTTGCCTGGAACCCTAGACTTAGCAGACAAAGCCACCCCTGAGGTGTTTTCCATCATATCAAAATCATGATAAATACAATGAAACAAAGTATTATTTCTAGCTCTTCCACTCATTGAAATACCTCTCAGGTAGCACGGCCTACTCAGACATTTATTGACTTTTACTGTTATAGGTAACACTTCATCTGAGCAGCCAACTCATCTTCATATTGTCAGAAAATTGCTACTCAGTTTTTTTTTTTGCTCTTTCTTTCTCTTTTTTCTATTTCTAAATCATAAGTGATTGTTTTTCTACATTTCTGTAGAAAGTATTTCTGTCACAAGTAAGCAAACAAACAGCATTACTAGTAGGAGACAGAGCTCTCCAGGTAACTTGGCTAAGTGCAGGGAAGACCTGGAGCCCTGAAGTGATTATTTGACATTATTTGCTGTTCCTGTAACCCAACCAGGGGAAGCTGGTCCATCGAGGACATGGAGACATGGAGAATGATCCTCCTTTTTTTTTAACTTTCTCCTGAAAAAGTAGCTTTGATCTTACAGAATACAGTAGACTTAATAGCCACACATTTTTGAAACATTTTCAGGCAACCCCCTCTCTGTTTCCTTCTTTCCACTATCAGAAAAGTCCAAGTTTAAACAAATAAACTAAAATTGTCTGCAGGTTTGGAAATGACTTTAGCTCAACAGCATGTCTCAGGGCTAAAACAGTTGAGCTCTCCAGAAATATTTCCAAATTAGTAATACACAAGAAAGCTGAAAAGCAAACCTCAGATATGAGATGTTGGATGAGCTGTGGACTTCACCACATGGGTTCTTCCCAGGTTTCATTCCAGGTCAACCTGTTGTAGAGTGCGAACTGGGTGAGTGGAGCCAGTGGAGTCCCTGCATGAAGAAGAACAAAACATGTGGTTTCAAGAAAGGCTCGCAGTCCAGGGTCCGAGTGCCCCTTCAGCTGGTCCCCAGCCTGGATACCCCCCCGGTCCTCGTGACCTCACAGCCTTGTGCTCCACAGACAGAGAAAAAAAAGTGCACTGTGCTCAAGATCCCCTGTGCAAGAGGTAGCTGGCACACACACACACACACAGACACACACACACAAACACACACACACAGACTACAGATAATCGACACCTTGAGAAGGAGGCAACAGATAGATAGTGAGGATAGAGGACTAAAAGCACCATGTACCTCATGAAAAGCCTTCAACAGTTAATATGATGACTGATGGAGCCATTTCTCAACATCCAAAGGCCCGCATTCCCGCCAGTGTATCATTGACGTGTTGATTGGGTTTGGTTTGGCTGTTCTTACAGAAGGACACAGAATCTCTTGCATGTAAACAATAAACTTCATCTACGATCCAAGCAGATGACGGGTGGGCATTATGCACTGCAGAGCTGGACTGGGATCAGAGCTGGAAAAAGCTATTTGTTTCAAAGCTTGCCGAAGCGTGAGGTTTACATGGTCCTGACATGTTTGCTTGGGCTCTTATCATCCACACACCAACATGCTCTCCAGCAGGTTAACGACCATTCTCACCAGTCAGTGGTCATTATTGACGTTTATACCAGCTTCTTAGTTGCTCTTGGCCACATTCGCAGCTGAGGCTAATAAATGATTAATCTGGCCAATTGGTCAAGAGTTCATTGGCTGAAAACTGCAACAAAAACAGGATGATCTTGGTCAGTTTGCTTTCAAAGTTGTCTTCCTTAACAATAAAGTAGAGAATTCAGAACTTAATTGGCCATGGTGCTGGGATTATAAACCTTGCAAAAGGCCCAATAAAGAGTGGAGAACTTGTTAATCTGTTCAATCACGTTAAAGGGCTTCTCCTGTATTGCAGAAGAATTGCTGCTGATGGGGAGCCATTTGGCACATATTTTTGTTGCACACTATTTCTTTACACTAAAATAAAAGTTGGAAGCTTCCACTTATTTACAAGGACTTGGTGAATTGTAAACAGGCAGTATTCAAAACATTTATTGCATGGTGGCATGCTTAGGTTCAGGCACAGCAACATCATGTAACAGCACAATGTTGGCAACTGTACATACAGATGCTTCAACATGTAACGGTATGCATGGATACATGTGAGTAAACATGGAGGGGGCTTACACATTCCAGCGCCATCCTCTACCCATGACCATTCCTATAAGGCTCTGACGCTAAGGAACACAGTATGATCTGACATTGTCCCATATAATACATTTGGTAATGTCTGGAGTGAGGAAGGCTGCGGCTGGAGTGGCTTGTAAATCCTCAGGGAGGAGTGGACTCTGTGTTGGACAGCACCATTTGAGAAAGTGAAGCAAATTTACACTGTCTGACGCCTGCATCCTGGAAAGAATTTCCACGTTGGGTTCTGAAGAATAATTAACAGTGAAATATTATAAACTGCCCCATTAAAAGTGCTATGCCGACTGCCAAATTTCTAAACTTGGAGCAAAGGTAGGTCATATTAGAAGGGCAAGTATAACAAGTGAGGTGTCACCCGATGAGCAAGGAGACTGAGTCATAGAAGTCTCCTGTGTTGTGAAATTGAGGATGGGATGGGGAAGTTTAGAAGACATCTGACTCTGGTTTCCCTCCATTCAGCATCTAAATAAGCTGCTATGGAATTTAGACATGTAAGACTGCCAAGATGCATAGCAATCAATTTTCTTCTGTGAAGTTATTCATATGTGATGGGTACCATGGCTCTGATGAATCAGTTCATGTGGGTGAACTCACTATGTGCTAAAGTAGTGCAGCTGTGGACTCAACTGAGGGAGTTGGCTGACAGGCTGGCTATATAAAACACAGGGGGCAGGGCTTGTATAACATTAGTGATTTACTGGTCTGCAGATCTCATGCTTTGTATCGATTTGGCCGCATTTATTTTTTTCCCCTCCCTTAAACTCCAGAAAAGGGGCTAGCACGAAAACAGAAAACTCTGGATGTGTGATTGCCTTTGTCAAGCAACATTGTTTAGCTTGGATGGAGAGAAAGTGCAATCAGGGTTGTCATAAATTGATGGAGTCCCCCTCTCTTGGCTCCATTAGTGATTTGTCAGAGAGCTAATTAAGTCCTTACACAGTAAACACATCAGCTCAGATGGTTCAGAGTGTGTGTGAGGGCCCTTCACTCCACTCAGGTTCACCGTTCATTCATATAAACTGAAACTATTACTGCACAATATTGAGTGTTTGTTTCATTAGTGGCCAAAATAGCTCCCAAATCAAGTCAAGTCAAGTCAAGAACTTTATTTGTCACATACGCATACAGGATGTGCAGTGAAATGCTCACAGGATTGTGCAAAAAAACAACAGTAGCAAAAACAATATTTACAGTAAAAAACAAAGCACACTATTTACAATAGGTATCAAATATAAAATATAAATCAAATGTGAAAATATATAAATATGTGCAAATGCAAGTGTATGTCTACGTGTGTGTGTGTGTGTGTGTATGTGAGTGCAAAAGAGGGGCAGTGTATGGTGCTTGGTGGGGGCCCTGGTGAGGTCAGAGTTCACAGTCCTGATGGCCTGAGGAAAGAAACTCCGTCTCAGTCTCTCTGTTTTGGCTGCGTGACTGCGGAGGCGCTTGCCTGACCGCAGCAGCTGAAACAGTCCGTTGTTGGGGTGGTGAGGATCCTTCATGATCCGACAGGCTCTGGTTCTGCACCTCCTGGTGTATAGGCCCTGCAGGGAGGGGAGTGTAGTTCCAGTAATGCATTCAGCCGAACGCACTACTCTCCGCAGGGCCCTCCTATCCTGAGCGGAGCTGTTGCCAATGTGTTCATTGATTCAAGACAACACATGGATGTACAGCATGTTAGACATCAAATCTCCTGATGTGGCTTCAGTCGACTGACCAAATGGCCTCAAAAGTGACCGATGTTCTCATTGGCACTGATGGTGCCAAAATCAAGTTATTCCCAATTGGTTGACTACTGTGTGGGACTGTGTGCCTTCTGGTTTTCCAGCAGAGAGGAAAACAACTGCACCTGTGACTCTGCCAAGCCCTCGCTGAATAAATAGTAGGGTTTCTAATTGAAACTTCAGGTCTCGCTATACTCAAAATATGAACTCCATTCAGAAAATAACCACTTTATTACCATATAGTGATTTTCACTGGCTGTCTAAAAACATTTTTGAGTAAACTGAAGAAATATAATACCTTTGGCCTTTCATTTTTACTTTGCACATAGACCAAAAATCACAGTTGTTTGTACAACAAATTCAAAAAGCTGGTCACAAGGGAAGTAAATACAGACCTACAGTTATTATTGCACAACAGTAGACAAACATGGTGGCGCCATAAAGCCCTGCTTCTGTCAAATGCATGGTGAATGTGAGACTCAGTATCCAGGGAGTGCGGAGACTCTCAACACACAAGTTCATAACAAACATCTTCCATCATAACTGCCTTCCCTCCTTCAGCTGTAATACGGTACTCATAAGCCCTGCCTCAACAGTCAGGTCTGACATGAAATCCATTTCCACTCTCTGCCTGCTCTTCACATCCGTATGGGCCATCATCAGGCCCTTTATCTAACTCATTACGCCAGTGATTGTTGAAATGAAATTCATGTCAATCGAGTCCCACATTCCAAGCCTGGGAATGTGGTTGCAATGGATTTTTGTATTTAGAGAGCAGTTATGCTGTTAAAATGTGTGGCAGGCGGGAATCCTGATATGAGAGTACAAACAGAGAAGAGGCAGGGGTGTGGGGGGATTAAACTCAACTGGCTCCCAAATGTTTATATGGACTATTATGTTCCATCAGGCATTGTCTGTGCAAGTGTTACGACGTGTCCGGCTCAGGGCTGCGCTTCTCACATGGGCTTTATTATTATTTTTTGGCCTGTAGTTATGGTGCGTTGGGCACTGCTGTGTGTAGCCTGTCAGCGCAGCACAGCACTGTGTAGCATCACACTGGCATTTATGAATGGCTCTGGACCCCGCGCTGGATGTGCGAGGCTTAGGCATGATTATCCTGTATTGACAGGCCCCATGAGGAGCCCAGATCCAACACAATGCCCTTATCGTCCACTTTCATCCCCTAGGAATCCAGGAATGTTGTGAATTTCAGTTCCAAAAGTGGAGCTACTTCTACATACAATATGACTGATAATGGCTGCAATACAAGAGCTTGCTTAAATAGTATAACTCAGTAATCATGTTTTCTGTGCATTCTCATTTCAGGAAGGAAGAATAAGGGCGGTCGAAAGGATGAGCCCAACAGGAGAGAGAAAGAGAGCGGACGGGGGCGAGGACAAGAGGGCAAAGAGGGCAGTA
Source organism: Monocentris japonica (assembly GCA_900323365.1). Classification (NCBI taxonomy): domain Eukaryota; kingdom Metazoa; phylum Chordata; class Actinopteri; order Trachichthyiformes; family Monocentridae; genus Monocentris; species Monocentris japonica. The sequence continues at coordinate 25,293 of OOFE01051543.1, read as the reverse complement.
GGGGAGGAGGTGGGGGCAAGAGGAGAAAGGGCCAGAGCAGGACCACCACCGCTCCCGGCATCACAACAAGCTCCATCACCTAACTTCCAATGCTTGCTGGGTGCGACCGAGAGAAAAACAGAGACAAGGCTTCACCCAACCCAAGAACATGACAAATATCAAGCTGATGAAGGAATGGATTAATGCTGCTATGCATTGTAAGTAGATGTGCAAAGAGAACTTGAGGATTGCTGCAATACATAAGACTTTCTAGAACTAGTGGGAGAAGAACATATCTGCAGGAGACCATTGACTTGGTGGTACTCAGAGAGACTTGTTGGCTTTCATTCCACTGTGAGGGTTCACTGCTGGACAACATAGTTAAATTGGAAACGATTGCAGTTCGACATGCTTCATTTCATCCCTTGTGAACCGACATAAAACCCTCTTGAACGATAAACAGATTTCAAGTGCGACTTTCAAGCTGGGACCCAATAATGACTGAGGGATCTCTTCAATCTACCCTGCTCTATGATGTATTTTTTCCAGCCTAATTTTAATCACAATCTGTTTTTCATTTGTTTTCGTGTTTGTGAGAGGTAGCAGATGGATTTTCTCAAGAGCCGTCGTACGTGATGTGGAGAAAATGAACAGTATTAAAAATCTTTATACCTTTATTTCTTATTTTAAGATGAAACAAAAAAGAAAGGCACTGGAACTCATTTGCAGTTGAGGAGGAAAGAAGGTCTCATAGATTTTGGGAAGATGGGAATGTATTACAAAACAAGAGAGGATGTAGAGGGGGATCAGTGGGAGCTCAGCTCAAATCCTGCTCTGGTGTCTGACAAAGGTTTAGCCATTTGATAGCTTAATTTGGTTCCAATTAAATGTTGCTGTTTGTATCAGAAAATAACTGCACAGAAAATGAGGAATAAACAAACATGTGCATGTGGAAGAGGATGCATGTGTGTGCCTGTCTGCGTGTGTGTGTGTGTGTGTGTGTACCTAAAGTCAACAGTTTTTTCTACAAAGTAGGCCTGATGATCACCCTTATGACTGTATGTGTATTTGTGTGGTTGCCTGTGTATTTTGTTTGTGTTTCTGCACGGAATCTTGTTGTTTGTACTTGTTTGTTAATGTTTGTACATGCGTGTTAATATTGGTCTCGTAGAACTGAATGAACAGGATTGGGAAAACAAGAGGAACCTTTGTAAATGCACAGTGATATATCAAAAGCATAGATATCCAATAACTACAAGCCATGTAAGCCATCAAGCCATCAGCTGCTCAGTAATCATGTATGTTTGCAACAGGGTCTGAAGTTTTGCACAGCCATAGTGTTTCCTACTGCTCAAGTTTCAGAAGAACGATTACATTTTACACATTTATATGACACAAACTGGCTTCATGATGTCGCAAATACACAGAAACCTTTTCCTACAAGTATTTGTACTATTGGACACGACTAGTTTGAGCAAATATTGCCACCTGCTTTGTTTAGCTTTCTGTGGGTTTGTTTGCTTTACACAAGATATCAGCTTCATGAGAAGTTACACATTACATTATTCATTCATATTATGGACTGCAATACTGAATATGTCAAAATCTGTTTATCATCAAACGTAAGGAGTATTAGCATCATCATGTATATCTTATTCTGTGAAAGCTTAAATAAAGTTCAGATGAAGTTAACATACCGTAGCGGACATGTGATACTTAAGTTATATATTTGGTCTAATTTTGGAAATGTCCAAAATCGATTCACCATCTACTTTTCTGTAATTCAGTTTTCTTTAGTTCTTGATGGTCTATACCAGAACCACATTTCTGGATCTTCTCTAATGATGACATGTTTTACACATAAGAACTAATTCTTACGTGATGCCATTTAACTTACTACAGTGCCTTTTTAAGGTGATGACACAATCATCCTCATCGTTAACTTGATAAAACAATGAACATTTATTCATATAACACACAAAGTGAAAGCTTAAAGTGGAGGGTCGGTCATTCTTAGGACAATTTTGACTTTTTATGGCAGTGCTGTCTACTATAAACCATAATGCCATAAGAATAGGGAAGGACGTTCTATCTATCTACCTACCTACCGACCATGAATATCCATATAGAGACTCTACATCCATCAGTGTCCATCTCTGACTGCCTGACCTGACCCTGATCAAGGCATGATAAAAACCTGCTGGGAATATGAAGCTAGGGCATTCCCACCAGCTACAGGAGACCATCTTGGGAGGTGGAAGGACTGGGGCAAGATGGGGCAAGTGGGGCGATGGTCCCTATCACTGTCCAAATGCCGGCGCCTGGGCAGGGGTCGTAAAAGCAGAGACAGAAATAAAAACAAATGATGTGTCATAGCCAGGGGGAGGGGGTATACCAGGCTTCGGCCCTGCAACAAAACAGCCGTTTCTCATTACCAAAGGGGAGGGCAGGGGGAATGGTAGAGTGTGCTCTGTAAATTACACGTGTCCCTCTTCCTGGCCATAAATTCTTACCCCGGCTCCATTGGATGGAGCTCTCCCTCACCTCCCACTCTTTCTTTTTTCTCTCTCTTGCTGTTTTCAAAGATAAGCTAATGGGAAATCGTTGGAGTATATTGTAGCCTTAATTTGCCAAGATCATAAACGTGATGTTTACGATGTGATGATCTCATTCATTTAGTTTAGCATTTAGGACAGGCCATTGGGAGTGAAACACCTTGATCATGCCATGTCTGCTTGCTTACTTTTCTTTGGTAAAGTAACTTTTATTCTACCTGTTCTTTCTACTAGGTCTCACTCAAAATGCTTCTGATCTGTGAAAGCCAGGATGTATATTTCCCATGGCATTTTATTCAGGCCCATTCCCACGCAGGGTCTGAATAAAATGAGTTTAGGGTGTGATCCTTGCAGAGATTGTACTGTCATCAGCTAGGGTGAATGGGAGGTTAGGGAGAACATGAGGTCACTAGAGTCTCACTATGGTCGCTGCACTCCAGCAACTACCATTAGCATCTCCATTGTTATGACCAACTCCCTTCCAATGTTCTCTATTCAAAAACTCTTCAAATCCAGTAGAGTGGCTTCCAGCTCTTTTAAGATGAACCCTGGAGATGGCCTGTCAACAATACCACTGATCCATGATAATTTCCTTCTGTAAAGCTCTATGGTCTTCCTCTCTCTCATGGCTCAAGATCTGAGAGGTAGAATCTGGAAATGTATAAAGAGAAAATGTCCTCTTCTATTCAGAAAGATATAGAAGAACTGTGTATCAAGACTGACATGTTGGATTAACAACAGATATCTTTGAGTAAAAGGGCTGCCAAGTCAAAATAAGAAAACAATCAACAACGTTTTGGGATGCCAACAATCTATCTGAAAATCTGACATTAGGCCATTTGTACTGGAAATGAGAATTGGGGCGGCAGGGTGGCACAGTGAGTAGGGAGACCTGGCCTCAAGCCCTCATGTTGTCAAGCAGTCTGCACTGCTGTAGTGTCCATGAGCAAGATGCTGAATCACTCTCAGCTCCAGAGCTGCTGTTCTGTAGCTGACCTCTGAACTTCCTGAGGAGGGAAGCAAGCAAAAAGAGGATTTCCTAATCAGGATCAATTATCAATATAAAGTAGAGAAACAGAGCTCTTTTCATGCTACCATAAGTAAATATTATTTATATAGTACCTTTCTAAGCTGTGGTTATAGAGTGCTTCACAATGGAATACTATAAGACTATACTATTGACTGTGCTAACTGTAAGAACACATGAAACAGTAAAACAGTAAAACAAAGAAAAATGATTGTGAAAATCAGATATATAACAATCACAATTAATGTGGTTGAGATGCAAGGCTAAATCTATTCAGAATAGGTCTCAGGCTAAAAAAAAGGCTACGAAGCGTTGATATAAGAGGGAAACCTGGAAGAAGCTTGTGAAATAAGAAACACTGCTTGATAAGTACTGCCCCCTTTTGGAAACAATCAGTACTACATAGGAATAAGAATAAGAACAGGATAGATTTTTGTCTGAATTGAATTGTCACAGTCAGAAAAAAACGTGTCTCATGTCAGGCAGATGTGTGTGTGTGTGTGTGTGTGTGTGTGTTTGTGTGGTGTGACCTTTAAGTTTGAAATGTATATCCAGGTTTTGTATGTCCTCTCTTTCCTGTTTAAATTGAATGCACTTTCTGATAAACTAGCAACATGCTGAATGAGGGTAGACTAATACCCATGTATATTACATTATGACCATGTTCTTCTCTTTGTGGGAGCAAACATTGGAAATAAGTCCACTCATAGTGATACTGATGCTGAAGTCCACTTAAATCAGCGATGTGATGATGCTGGTCAGAGGGGAGAAGAGAGGAAGGCTGTGGTGTGGTGATGGTGTAGTTTGTGTGTTGTATGTGGGGCCTTTGGTAGATTGAATTTTATAGTCTCATATTTACATTGCAAGATCTCAGAATGGGCTTGAGTTAAAATGTAATGAAAACGTTCACCACAAGAGTGGGCTATAAACACATAAATGCTTCCCTTCTGAACAAACTGGCTCAGTAACAAGACATGGAAAACTGAAAAACAAAAGGTCAAGAAGCAACTGATTGTATTTGAAGGTTGAAGTTGAAGGTTTTCAGATTTTCCAGTGCGCTCACACTTCATTGTCGTTCATTATAGACCTACAATATGAAGAGATGTATTCTGGTAATCAGCTGAAATTGATGTTCAGTCTGCTTTTATATTAGTGAGATATTGTCCACATCATATTCAATGTGGTCATCCCAATATACAAGTAAAGTTTGTACTGTATATTCTTCTTCTTTAATATCGATCACACAAAATCCATGTGTCGCCATCCATGTGCAGAGAGACTTGCCTTATACTGCTGTCCTCTTCCAACTTGTGATTACGGATGTGTGACTTTAGACACAAATTCAGTTGGAGGGCCTGCTTTATGGCAATTTGAACTTGAGAAAAAGATACTACTCCTCTCAGGCAGGTGTTCTTAAAGGAGGAGAATGGGTGAGAAAGAGTTGTTTTATGTGATCATCAATCAATCAACCAATCAATCAACCCTTCATAAAGTGTGTGCCATACACTGAATGAAGTAAATAAATGAACAAAGCCTCCAAACTGATGTGTTCATATGCCTGTCCCACATAATAATCTGCCTATTGATCTGTCTAAGTAAGCCCTTTCAGATTCATTCAAAACAATTACCCCAATTATATAGAGTCACTTTCCTCTTTCACTCTGATTGAATTGAAAGAGGAAAGAGGAATCACCAAACCCTCGTAAACGCCTATAGAATTTCTCAGTTTTTCAGCCTTAACCGAGATAGGAACCATACTGATCACTCCTTTCCATAGACCCAAGCAGAGAAAATACATTTGACATCCTCCCAACTTTTTTTCCAATGCAGAATCTCCTTGACGTTTTGAATTACAGACAATCATGACCATTCATCTCATCATTTATAAATTCCAAACATCTCATCTCAAAACAACTGTCCCAGTGGAGCTGCTTAGTGGCAACAGTAGAAGACTGTATTTATCAATGTATGGAATGTATGGAATCAATGTAACTGTCTGGGAGGTGCAAAATCCCTTCCCAGGAGAAATAAAGGGTAAAAATAAATGTCTATGGTCTAAGAGCTTCTTTGATTAATTCCCCCTTGCTCCACAATGTTTTCAGATTTTTGAAAACATTGTGGAAGTTTGTATTTCTTTGATGATCTTCAGTCCCACTTGATCATATGGTTTCTCAGTGCTTGTCAGCATTATTCCATTCTTTATCTTTCAGCATTGTCACTGCACAACTGATCCATTGTAGTCCATATTGAAATGTTACTGCTTGATACTCTTTGCTTCACACCTTTTCTATCCACTGCTCCAGTTCCACCTCCTCCATTGCCTTCTTTGCACCTATCAATAAACTGGCCACTCTTCAGACACAGCCACCAATCTGAAAGCTCCACTAGGGGCACACCTGAAAAGCAAGTCAGGTAAATATGCTCTTGCAAAGCAAATAATAAAACAACTTGAGCAAAACATCAAGAGCACAGACATTGCTGTCATACAGACATATCTTTATTTGTGTCACATGGTGGCTAAAGGAGAATCAGGCGCAGCATCCTTCCAGAATTCTTCAAAAATCCCCCTAATTTTTGCTTAAATTTGTTTTGAGCCACCACAATTCCATAACGCACAGTTTTATAGTCCTCCAAATCAATGCCATTTTCACACTGGGCTGTGAGTCTTGTGACATGGAAACAATGAATGTGCTGTGAAACACAAAAATTAGTCCCAGTTTCATGCCAGAATCTAATTTCCTAAAATATTAATTGTTCAGAAATAAACAAAACTATAGTTAGCTGTCTAGCTAGCTGCCTAGCTGTCAAAATGAGCTAAACAAACACATGACACTATAATATGCTAACATACTGTGGTCTCTTCTCTTCTAGCACAAACAAGAAGCATATATTTAAAGCATTATGCTGATGCTCTTATCCAGAGGAAATAACAAGGAATACAAGACTCAAAACCACAGTAATCAGACAACAGATGTAAGAAATGTTCTTGTGTCCCTAGAAAGTTTGGTAAAGAAATACAAACAATTCCCAAGCTCCCACATTAATTGGCCATTTTTGTTTAAAAGCCACATGAAATCCTCAAGAGTGTAAATATGTCTGGGAAACCATTATCCATTATCAATGATCTATCTGTCTTTATATATTTATTTCATATTCATTCATTATTGGTCTAATTGTGTATACATGCTATCATACATGACTCTTGGTGGTTATTGTATTTGCTTTGGTTGACAGGAATACAGTCATCACGGCTGAGGTATCAGTAACACCTCATCTTCCCATTTCAACAGTATGTGCAGTGCGTGGCGTGTCACATAGGATGGTGTGTTGTGTTGTGGTTGCCATCTCAGAAACAGAGGGATGTGAATGGATGTTAGATCAGAGCAGTGGATGCATCCCTCCCTGAGCTCTGGAAAAACAAGGCCTTGTTTTCCTGCTGAGAGCGCTCATTACAAGCCAGTGTTAGAGCTTCCCACAAAGAAGCACAACTCCTTGACCTCAGCTGAGAGTGAATGGAGAGGATGGGAGCTTGGGCCAAGCCGCAGAGGCAGACTCCAAACCTCGCCAACAAGCACCAGCCCTGAGAGTGTCAGCTTGGGACACAGATGGATGTTTTTGTTTGCTCCATCCACAATGCATAGGCCTTCAGCACACTTTGAACCACTACAGCTGCTCTGATGTGATATATGCGTTACATTTTGTTGTGGTAAAGCCTTGATGCCATTTGCTCTATGAATAGACTGGATTTAGACCAGGGATAAGAGTAGTACATGATTAAGTGGCTGGCTTGTTTATTCAACACAGTTCTGGGAATTACTAGCTTGGAGATGAGACAAAAACGAATCATTTCCCAAATCTCTCTAATTCTCACAGTTTGTGGACAGAGTAGCCACCCCAGAAAAGACTAAATATCTTAAAAAATCACATCCATCAGCCACAAACTCATTATCCACTCAACACACTACTTCTATACTGCAAATATATCGAAGCTGCATAAGTCCCAGACACCATGGGACACATTTTAAATGATGATGTGCAGAAAAATGTAGCCATTGTTGACCTTGACCTTGGTTGTGTTGAGATTATGATGTAAATGGACTCGGTAACTAAATTAGATTCTGATTCTGCATCACGCCATTCCATTTCTACACTAGCAAACATGCATTTAACTGGTCATTGAGGTATGCTGAATTACCAACGAGAGCAGAATCTCTCAGACGTTGGGGTTAACCCACGTCTGCTGAGGTTACATACTACAGACATGACTGCGGTGGACCATTGCACTTTGTCAAGTGGACACCTAGGCTAAACCAAGTTCTGACACAGGCCAGAGGAGAGCATCTCTGGGATTATGAGTAAACCATGGAAATGTATGGCCTGGTTTTAGATTGCTCCCTAACTTTGACAGTTGTGGTTACACATTTCACTGCGGAAAACACTAAAAAGATTATGCCTTTTCTCTCAAAATAAATGTCTCTCTCTTTTGTCTCTGAAAATGCATACAGTATAAAATAAAATACACTGTATGTTGCTGAACAATCTGTATGAGCTGATTCTTGAAACAAGTGAAAATATCTTGATATGAGACGAGTGATCTGTCTTATATTTTCACTTGTTTTAGTGTTAAAACAAGATTTTAACACTCAATTCTAGAATAGGCCCCAGTGTTCATTGTTTATCCACATTTTATTTACCACTTTATCCCCGTCAATCCCCAACATTAAATTACTCTCTCACAGATGGATGTCCTCACTCGGTCATCTCTATCAGTCTCTATACATATTAAGTGCATATGATTTAGTCAGTAAACAACATACTGCAGGTCATGCAACTACATAATCACACAGTCTGGAGTCATTCATTTTCTTCATCTGATCCTCGTGTTTTTCAACATTGTATTGCCTGGGGGAAAATTAGATAGGGGTGAATGAAAGTAATCTCTGTACAACGCAGAGACAGAAGGTAGACCGGAGAACAATGTCTATGTGCAAACCTAAATATTCCCACATCAAAACTTCCTGTCTTACACGCACGTGCACAAACACACACATACACACACAATACAAGCCCAGTGGTGTTGTCTGTCTGCCATTACTCACTGTAATATATTAACATCTGTTGAAAGCGCCCACTGTAGAAGGGAATACGTTTCTTCACGATTGGCTATCTGTCAGCTTCAGCTGGCTCTGCGTCACTGCTGATAGCTGGGCTGCACACTCATACACTTGCAGTTACACTTACAGTCTTTGTGGTTGAACTTGTGCTCCATGTGAGACGACAAGGGGGGTTATATGAGACTCTGGCAGATGGTACTCCCAATGGACCCCTAATTTAAGGGGTTAGAATGATGAGCAAGCTGCTGCTTTATCACTGATGTTTGGAGTTTCCAGTTTTGAGATTCTTGGAATCATCTTCAGTGAATCAACATAGTCTCAGGGATGTTTACTCAGCCCTTCATGGTCCTTGCTCCCTGCCAGTGGAACCAATGCATTTTATATAGCATGAGATGTTGGACATTAGATCTCAATAATCTCAGCTTTTGTACGGTCATTATAATCATGAAGGGTATCCTATCTAAATGAATGGAAAGGTAAAAAAGAAAAAGCCTGAACCCCAGTGGTGACCATGGATGCTTTGATCATCTGATGTCTGTGACAGTTTATGAACTCACAAGTAGAGTTCAAGTACAATTGCACTTGTGAGAGTGGCTGCTGGCAGCTGATACTCAAACAGAGGTGATCTCATTGGTCAGGTATACATGCATTCAACACAACAAAACACAGAGATAAAAAAATACCGCTATTTTTTCAATTACTGCCAGTACTGGTAATGTGGATCACATGGAGTGTATTTATGCTGTTCTATGGAAGAGAAATATTGCTTCCACATGCTATCTGATAACATCATCAACATGTTAACAGATAATGTGTGGAATGATGTAAAACTGAAACTATTTAATGGCCACTATAATTGGACCCCGTCCATTTTCCACCCAGATAGCTAACTAACAATGTATCCACGTAGAATCAATGATAATGCGTCAACACAACTATTATTGATTCAACATTGAAATACAGCATTGATTGAACATCCCTGAAATAATGTTGATCCAATATCAATGTTCAACTAGTTAGTTTAGTGAGATTCTTAGTCTTAGATTGAAAGGAACTGAAATTCACATGGTATTTTACTGGCACTTCACCACAGAATCCTGCTGTACATAAAGCAAGGTTAATTTGATATTGTTTCAATGTTAACTTGATGTTAATTCAATAATTGAAATAGCATTGAACATTGATCAACAATATTTCAGGGTGTTGAATCAATGCTGTATTTCAATGCTGATTCAATGTTCGTCTGCTATCTGGGCATGCATGAGGAATGCCAGTTGTCCAGGCTACTGAAAGGGATACCCTTCACCTGCCCCTTGCACAAATGTGTTAGATGTGTCACCATGCCAGACTCCACTAGTCCATCCCCATGGCCAGAATAGAGAAACTGTTATGGAATACTGCTTACATCTCTATGGCATGACAGCAGGCTTCGGGTGTGAACAGTAACACTGAAAGACTGACTAATATTACTGCATGCTCGTCTATATGTTGTACAGGGCATGGTCTGAGGTTGCTACGAGACTCAAGCCTGCTGTTTCAGACTTCAGACGTTCTCTTATTATGTTAGTGGTGGTCATTGAACACTGAGGAACAGAAGGATGGTAAAACGGTAAAAATATGTGTTTCTGTGTAAATGGCTAATGACATTCATTAATGGATTAAGTATGATAGCAATTACTATAAGACAAGTGAATTAGACATCAAGGGTGGCCCTTTTTGTCTCAACTTTGGTCATGTGCTGTATACAGCCGGCCCGGACAGTTCAGTCGGTACAGCATGAGACTTGCAGTCTCAGGGTTGTGGGTTCAAGCCCCACATAATGTTAACTATCACCTTTGTAAGTCACTTTGGATAAAAGCATCTGCTAAAATGACTGTAATGTAAAAGCTGCCTTATCATGGGGTCTGATAGATTCAGTTTGAAATCATCAAAAAAGGCATGACTTGGATTACGCAAGCAAACTTCTCAGTTTACATCAAGCCTTCAATTAGGTTCTGTGCAATTCCATATATAAATTAAAAAATTTGATAAGTGTTGTCAGACAACAGCTATTAGAATTTTTCATGAGATAGTTTTATTGTCTGAGATATAAATGTGCTTTTCTTGATAATTGCTTGGTCTTCTGAGAATGTGAAAAAATATATAGAATTGCATTGTGTCCTTAACACAGATGCCACACCTATTCTCAAATGTATTATTAGGTGGCATATGAAAATAACTTGTTTTCGGGACAATGTATTTGATCCGATTAGTTTTGTTAGACGAGTGTAAGAGAGAGAGAGAGAGAGAGAGAGAGAGAGAGAGAGAGAGAGCGAGAGAGACTGTGTCAGACTGTGACGATATTAAGTTACATGTCCTTGCTAAACCCAGGTGGTGTGTTGGACAAAACCTCACAGATCTATCAGGAGGGTACATAAAAAAAAAAAAAACACTACAAATCTTAGAGATGGCTATGATTTTCAAATTGTACTCGGCAAATTTGAAAATAATCATCTCACACTATCACCTTTGATAGTGATAAGTACTCCAAAAGCAGCCTTGCGAGAACAGGGCAGAACAGACATCTGGGAGCAATATGGATGGGGTCTGTGCTAATCACCCCTCACTGCTGGTTTTATGGACCTACTTTCAGTAAACCTTTAGGATCCGAGCCTGTGTTAACATGATTCTATCAGCCTCTCTCCTCTCCACATACTGTTTATGGACCGTAGAAGCAGTCCTAACCTAAGGTGTCAGGGGGGGAATGATTTTATGCTGTATTTTCTATAAATGTAATCATTTTTATTTTTATATACATAGCGAAGCATAGTGTGGTAAAAATGAGAGATATGTATGTGAATAATAATAGTATATAATTATATTATATAATTAAAATAATAAAAAAAACATTTTTAATACATCATAACTATTTAAAGCTGCACTAGGTAACTGTTTAGATTTTGTGGATTTAAAACAGAAATCCCGTCACTTAGCACAGCACACTCATGTTTACCAACCTGGCCGGTCTGTGATCGCTTTATGCCAAAGGATACCATACAGACAAGAGAAGCAAAAGATTTTACGTTGGTGCGTCTAACTTTCTCTGGATACAGCACTCACTTACTGCCGTGTAGGCTTGTTGTATTTCGCTCTCCAATTTTGATTCATCACTTCCTGTGTGTGGAGATGATTTCCTGCCAGTGATCATACCCAACATCAGAATTTCATTTGAGCATTTCAATTCTTCTCTGTTGCAGAAGTACTTTTTGTATTAGGCTGATAAGATGGGTGTATTTTTACATAAAAATCTTGCCTAGTGCACCTTTAATGAAAAGAAAAATGCGCTGCGTTGAGTGTGTGAACTACACCATGGTCTATTTTTAATTGACAACACTAGCAGACAGCATAGCATGCTAAATGTATGGAATAGCTGGGTGATGGGCGGAGGCTACGATTACTTGTCGTTCTTGTCAAGCTCAGATCCTAAATATGCATCACTGACTGGTTGCATTTCAGTCAAGGTTGTCATGTTGGATAAGATCTTGGCCTAGAGGAAAAATAATGAACCTAATGTCTATTGTGTGAAGTGAACGACCCCTTGTGAGTGTGAGAACTCAGCTGTGCTGCTGTTTGCAAACGGATAGCATACACCAGCTGAAGCGAACATGGCACTTCAATATGAAGCCAAATGAAAGGCCATACTTTCTCAGGCCTGTGCTGTTTCCCAGGCAATTCTATTGGGCAAACCTGATTCTGGTTGACAGTGATAACAAAGACATGGGACAAATTCAAGGAGAAAGAACATTTTTGTGGCCCCCCCCCTTCCTGTTGTTGCAGAAACTCAGAAAGAGAGCGAGAGAGGGAGTTGGGTTGATCTTGGGATGAGCCAGCTTGTGAAGTTTTCAAATCAATAAGCTTACCCGCCTCTCACTAGTGATAGTGATATGAGCCATACTCTGTAGTCTACATTATATAGTGCACGGAGTATTGTAAATGCATGGGCCGTATGCATCTCTTATGATACAGGCTGAAGATCTCCACAGCTCTCCTTGTAAGATGGCTGCTCTGACCCTTCCTGCCAACCCTCACCTCCCCGCCCGTCTCCTCCTTCCCATAAATCCAAGGGGCCGCGTGTTCAACTGACCCCCCGGTGAAAGTGCCATGGAGCAAGTCCAGATGTGAACATCCTCCCTCCCTCCCTCTCCTGTTCCTCTCCTTCTCTGTCTCTCTCTCCCACACTCTTTCTCTCCCACTTCCACCACCAGTCATCCCCTCCCCCATGCGACTACGAGTTTTCCATTTCCTTTTTTGGTGAAAAAATCTGAAACGGAGGCGGGGAGGAGGACATTCACCAATGCCGACAGGAGAGTGTATCTGGCGGCCTGTTTGTGCTTCATCAAGGCGATGAAACAGTCGACTCAGCGTAAGTATACACATTTAACCACACACGTATGCTTTCTCTCTCTCTGTCTCACACACATACTTTTTCACTCCCTCTATTACACACTTGCATGCTCTCTCTCCCACACTTTCTTGCTCCCCCTTTCTGCAACACACATGCTCTCTCTCTCTCTCTCTCACACACACACACACACAAACACACACTCAACTTCCATCCTAACAAACTAAAATCGCAGGCTAGCCTGAACAGAATGATTATCTCACTATAGCAACACAGACACACTTGACACAATAGAAGATTTCTCACAGAACCCAACATAAAACATCAGTTAATGTACATTTATTTGATAAGACAAATAAATCACAAATAAATCACATCATTGTAGCATTTAGTCATATCAATTATCATCTGACTAAAGTTCATACTGCTATCACCTTAAAATGCATATTTGCCAACTCTGACTTGCCAGCATCAAAGCTCAAATAATGAAATATAGGAATTTTTTTAAGATTTTTTTTCCACATACACATGACAAACTAACAATGATAAAAAAAATAAAAAATAAAAAAAAACAACACAACAGCATCATCAGCAACAAAATAATTATTAAGGCAAATAATCATGACAGACAAAGACATGCATACTGTAGCATTACACTGAGATAATGCATTTCAGCCTCTTTTGGGCTATTCCGATCTTTCTCTTAAATGCTGGCTCTTTGAGCAATGGTAATATAAAAATTTAATACAACAAAATAAAAGACAGAAAGTTGCAGCGTTATGTAAAATAAGTGTCATTTTATAAAGGTAAACAAAAGCTGATACAGGACAATAAGTGGTCTATGTGTCTTGTGCCATGTATAAATTCTTTGAGTTGTGTTTGCATGTGCACGTAACATGGTAGCAAGAGAATATCTTATCCATAGTGCAAATGACTTTATTGATCATGACTAACATAAACGGACTAGTTCACTGAGCTCCTACAAAGTAATCAGCAAACTTTTGCAATGTTTCTGTCAATTTCTCTCCATTTTCTCTATTTTCCTTTTGACGTACAGAGACAAACTTTATATTTTAACTGAGCTAATTAGAAATCACTTTCAATGTCTCCTCCTCCTTCTATTAATAATATAACTTGTTCAGACATAAAGCAAGACAGATACAGTATGGAAAGATGATCGACACTTGAGGAAAGGCAACATTCAAAAAAATGCATAAAACTGCAGTTAAAACAGCATTACAACAGTAACTCAAGCAAACTTGCAAAATACAGACTCAAAGCATTACATATCCTGTATCAGTGTTCTGTGTCTGCTTCTCAGAGCCTCAACCATATAAAATATCAGGAAAATGTTTGCATAGCGGGTAGCATTTTGCTTTTCTTTGGTTCAATAGTACATAACATATATGTAATATTATTCTTAATAACTCCATTAACTTTGTAGCTTTTTGGCTACAGAAGAAATCTTTGTGGTGATTCATCCAAACAATACAGCATCAAAATAGGATTTTGTGCACTATTTCAGGGATAAAATCCAATTCACATAAGGAGAATGTGGAATTGAGCTGTGATCTGTGTGTGTATGTGTGTGTGCGCACTTTGGTGTCTGTGTTTGTTTCCATGTACATGTGTATAAGAATGACCTGAGAGGCAGTGTGTGTTAGCCTGTGTTACCATCCTTGGTAATGATTGGGGGGGTCCTGGATATGCTGTGAAGAGGGGTGAAAGGAGCAGAGGTAAGGTAAGTCAAGGGGAGGGTGAGGGGAGAGTAAATGGCTACTCTATAGGTTGCTGTTGCAGTCGCGGCACAGGATCCTGTCACCGTCAGGGAAGAAGCCAGCACCCACCAGAGTAACAGAGCACTGGGAGCAGGTGAAGCATGGCTGGTGCCACTGGCGATCCTCAAAAGAGATGTACTTCCCTCCTCCAAAACCTGGGACAGGGGAGGAATGAGACGGGGATTAGTCCCAAAACTAGTCCAAGAACACTAGATAGCTCTGTCCGGTGCACATGCCAACGCTTCAGCATACAGTATGTTAAGTAACCAGAGGCCAATCCGTTACACAAGCCTGGCAGGTTTAGACAGGTGTCATTGTGAATGAACCCAAATTAACATCCAGCCTTCTCATTGATCACCTACGGTTACCTAACATACTGCATGCTAAGCGTTGGACTCAGGGATGATTTTGGTGCCAATCGTCTCATCACATATTAACTAAGGTGACCAATGTGCCAAACTCCCAAAAAGTCATTGTAGTACTTTTATTACGGTAATTATACTAACATCTCAAAATGAATGTGGTGATGATTTATCGATGTTAAAATGCTACATGTTGCACCTTAAATCCTAACCCAATACCAAAGGTAGCACCTTGGGTGGGACAGATTCACAAAATAAGTCAATATTATAAGGCATTAAGGTTTAAGACAGTGATTTAGTCTTACCTGTGATGGGCTTACTGCAGGCCTCACACTTCTTGGCGTAGAGGCTGCCAAAGCACTTGAGGCAGAAAGGGCTTTCGTCTCGGGAGGTGAAGTGCTGACCGGCCAGCTGCATCTTACAGCCAGTGCACACAAAACACTCCTTATGCCACGGTTCATCCCGATAGGTCACACCACCTTTAGCCAGGGTCTTAAAAGGAGATCAAAGATCATTAAAAGATTTCTTTCGCTCATTTTAAAACACTTCTAAAATCTAATCCCGGAGATGGTGTGGTGGTTCAAACAGCTGTCTGTGGAACCATACATTCCTTCAGGCACAGCATTAAAGTGTTGTGACGCTTCCTCTTTGGAAAGATAACAGCACTTTAGAAAAATGGACTAAGAGTCAGTTACTTCAAATGTATGTATTGACCTTTTTACAGCGTGTGCAGCGTGGAGCGAACTTGTCCTCATAACAGGGAACGCAGTAGTGTTCATCCTTGTCAGGGATGAAGGACTTAGAGCCGATGGGCTGCTCACAGCTGTGGCAGATGAAACAGCCCTCGTGCCACGTAGAGCCACTGTACTCGAGCTTCCTAGTGCCTAGCAGAGAGAGGCCGAGATGACAGAAGAGACAAAGAGAGAGAGAGCGAGAGATTGAGAGAGATGGAGGAGGGAATGGTAGAAAGCAGGGTAAGAAATCTTTTACCCCCTTGATCAGATTTTTAGGGGGATTTTGGTCCTTTTCGTGCATTGAACTATGACATAATACATTTGCATTGCATATTGGCACACACACATTCAATTTGTACCACTAACATTTTAAATCATAATATACCACACATCACACTTCTTTTCCACTGCTGGAAACTTGCGGCAGGCCTTGCAGAAGAGGATGGTGCCATTTTCCCCACTCTGTGTCCCCAACCAGTCCAGCCTCTACCCCTAGAATGTTTTTTGAGGGTTTTTTTTTTACGATATTAGTTGCTTTATTTTTTTGTTGATGCAATGGTTTGTGTGGGGTCGTAATTCAGGCTTCAGGCTGTTTTCTGATTAAAAAAAAACATTGCATTTTCTTGACGGGAACGCACTGGAAAAAAAAAAACCCAAAAAGTAATTGGCTCCCATGAATCACCTAACGTGGCTCAAAAATGTGAACAGGGTGAAATGCATGTACGTATATAGTCTAGTGTCTACCAGTCTTACCCTCTATGTTAGGTCCTGTTGTCCTTGTATCATTTGTCACTATGTACTCTGTTACTATGCAACTTGTCAGTATGTGTCTGCACTAGTGTCCCCGAGAAAAAGTCCTGTACATTTATTGTAGTTGGAAAATAACGTGATTCCAAAGCTGACATGAGGCTCAAATGAGACGATAAATAACAGTGGACAGAGACAGAAGCAGCAGAACATCCTTCTGTGGAGGAAATATTTTTGCAGAAGGATAAACTGAATGAGAACAAAACAGAAGCTCACTGTCTGGGACAGCACAACACTTCAACGCCTGGATGACTATATCTGGCAACTGGGAGCATTTCAGCGGGCCTATCAGATCAATCTTGCTAACCAAAACAGCTTCTGGGGAATTCGCTTACATGGCTTTGATGCAGAGTTGCCTCTCTCTTCTTGTTACCATTGTTCTGGGTAAACTACTTCAGCTTAGCATCCAATTATTAAAGACAAGTGTGTGTGTCTGTTTTTGAGTGTACGCAAATGTTTGTATGATTGCAAAGGACTATGGCTGTCGGCTCTGTTAAGAGGATGGGATTTAAACTTGTGAAGAGAAACAAAACCACACAAGTCTTCCTAAGGTGAGCTCCCCAGCTCAACAGTACTGACAACACACAAGTCTGAAGAGTTCACAGTATACTATTAACTTCCCCAATTACCATCTAATCTACCAGGGAGACGTCTTTGATCTGATCATTCCCTTTAACAATTACGACTTCTCAAGGTGACTCACTTGGGTGTACAGTAGATGCCTTACTGCAGTCTTCACATGAAAAAATGAAATGGCCTAGAAATAAAAGCGGAACATCAAATTCTTCCTGGAACAATTTGCTGCTTTACGAGGGCTGTGTTGGCTGCTGCAGGGGCGCTGAAATAATTGACTCGGTTATCTCTTGTTATCATCAGACTGCTGGCGGCCCGCCAGCCCTGAGGATTTGGCTCACAGACAACAAGTCAAGCAGACTGGCAATTACTCTGTCACATTCAGCCCTGGCTGCTGCTCAATCGTGGACTCCAGCCTTTCTCTCTGTCTTGCTCCTTCCTCTATTTTCTAAACCCCTTTCCATCTCGTATCTCCTCGATCTTTAACTCTCCTCCGTTCAATTCCTCTTGCTTCTGGGACTAAGTGCAGGCACACACTTTTGCCTGTTTATCTTGAATTCCCAATTCGTCTACTAGATGGAATAATAAAATATGGAAGACCAAATTACCAAATTATATCAAAGCTTTGTGGTGTGAAGTGAAGTAGGACTTGCATTCTGTGTGAGTGTTTCATGAGTTATTTCACACCTCCCAGTGTCTCTCTCTTTTTTAATTTGTAACCTATATGCTCTTTTTCAGCAATACCCTGCCTCAACTCCACTGAAGCAAATGAGGGTCAAAGGGCATGTCAACAGTAGTAGTTGAGAGAGGGTAGAGAGTCCTTCTCTCCTTTGGTAGACAGTCCTTTCCCCAGCCATATTGTCTAATCCAGTCCAGGATTCAGAAAGGCAACGTTGCAGTCATCTCTCTTGAAGATTGAGAATATTCTACCATCAAACAACCCTTTTGCACATTCTTACTTAATACAGTTGGTAAAATTCAGAGGGAACAAAGCTGGATGGGGCCCTGAGAATATCAAGACATAAGTCCCTATGGAATATCTCTACACTAACACCTTGCAACACCCCTGCTTCCTCCTTTACCTGGCATGACGGTCTTGTCGCAGGCCACGCACTTGGAGGAGAACTCATTACAGTAGCAGTCATTGCAGAGCAACGCCTCATCCTGGCTGGTGAAGGGCTCATCTGCCAAGGAGCGGTCGCAGCGGAAACAGCGGAAGCAGTGCTCGTGGTAATGCCGGTCCTCGTAGAACAGCTCCTGAAAACAACAAGGTCATTGGAGGTCATTTTCATACATAGGGCATGCATAATGCAGTGGTTATTCTTGTGGAAGATGGTGGGTAACTGTAAGCAATGCAGCAAAATATGGACAAAATAAGAATGAATAAAGAAGTCAAAGAAATTAACAACCTCAGTTTTGTGGTGGTTAGTCCAAAGATTTATTTTCATCTAGTTTAGAGTGTTTGAATTACAGCAATTTTATAGGTCAGCTAGAGCAGGCTAATAAGGGAAGACTGGAGGACTCCAGAATAACAGAGGTTTCTGGTTACGGCAGCAACAGTGTGTGGGATTGGTCAGGGTCAAACCGTCACGTGTAATATCCGCAGAGGCAGTAATGAGAGACAAAACCTGTGTGTATACATGTGGTTTAATTCTGTGTGTATGTGTGTGTGTGTGTGTGTGTACAGTACTTGTGTAGAGAATGTGTGTGTGCGCCTCGAGGTCTTGACAAGGATGAGGCTGAATTGATGGTGTAAAGGCCACTGGACCAAGAAAAATGCAGGCTTAATTTACCATCCACTGCCCGTGAGAGTGTTGAGAACTCATTGGCCTCCTTATCCGAGTGAGCCTGTAACCAGCATGCCACATTCTGTAAACTCCACTTAGCAGTGTATGCCGATCCTCAATGATCCACTTCATGTTTGTGTTTTCCATTAAGGGAAGATTAAAATTTAACTTGATTGTGGGGAAGAGGGAGACGTTCCCTCATGCTGCATTTTTACGATCTGTGACAAAATTAGCCCATTGGCTTACATGGACTTAGTGGAAATTGCCTGTATAATTGCATGTTAAATTAGCCTTTACTGTGTCTCGCCACACTAAATATATAGAATATGCCTCATTTAGCATGTATTATGCATCATTAACATGACACAACTCCTGTTTGAACTGTTCAAGGCCATGTCAAAACACAGTAAAAAATAGTTTAAAGCTAATTAGGGCAGATCCTTGAAGCACTTCATCTTTTTTAACCCTGTATGTTATACAGTGTAGAACTTCTGAGATGATATATAGATGATATATATAGATGATACCGATTGTTTTTTAAGGCACGGGTCCTGAGATAGCTAGCGGCTTAAACACATTTCCAAAATAAGTTTTACTTTCATGTGGGAAATCATTTTATCAGAGCAGCCATTCCTTTTCCCAAATGGTGGATATTTCACTTTGGATTGAAATTCTTTATGTACACTTGTTGCTGCTGTGCTGCAGCAGATTGCAGGTCTGATCATGTCAAAATGGGCGCCTTACCCTGGCGTCATGGGCAATCAGCTCCTTGCACTCATCACATGTGTTAGAGAACAGGCTGTCGTAGCATGGGATGCAGTAGGGGTTGTCATCTGACTGGATGTACTTGCGGCCATACAAGGACTCTTTGCAGTTGTCACAGTCAAAACGGTCGGCCATTGTGACCTGCTGTAAACCTGAAACACAGAAAGGAGACACTCTGTTTCAAACAACAAACTCCAACAGCTCCAATTGAGGGCAAGAGGAGATGAGGCTAAAAACAGAGGGCAGAGAAAATAGGAGAGTTGAGGAGAGGAGGGATAGAGGAAAGGTTTCAGTCACTTCTCCTCGTCCTGCACAGAAGTTGGGATATTTATGTTGTAAATACTTCTGCTCGCAGCAGCAATGGAGTTGAGCTCAAACAAAACATAAAGAGCAAGTGGGAGAGAGTGAAAGAGAGAAGGGAGTGAGAAAGGGTGACAGACAGGGAACATGAGATGGAGAAAGACATGGCTTTCATGAGAGGCAGTACAAAACGCCTATTAACTTTTATTGCTGTGCGATAAAAGTGGGGTGCCGAGAGAGGGAGGGGATAGAAGAGTTGTCACTTTGCGTTCTTTCTATCACTACTAACCCCTTCCTAACACCGTCAACCCCTCCAAATCTGCAATCTGCAAGATAAAAATACAAAAATAAATTGAGGCAGCCTCTTTCATGGTTGAGCGGGGAATAAGGTAGTGTATCACCGTGTCTGAGGTGCACAGACATCCCTACGCCTTACCTGTAAATATTTATGAGACAAGCATCTATTTATGAGAAGTGTGTGGACGACCGACTGATACAGAAAGCTCTAGAAGTGTGTGCGTTTGTGTTCGCGCATGTCAAAAGAACAGACACTGCCTGTTCCAGCATACAGACACAACTACAAACGTACACATCAGACAGATACAGATATACCGTCTAAGCACACGGTTTTCACTGCTTGATAGGCCCCTTGATCATAGCTGAGCACACAACAAAGTGACAGAATAATATTGTGGGAGCATTATGGCAACAATATCAGGTTGCCAAAACATTACAGCATGGCTGGAGGAAAGCCCGGTGATAAGTGATACAGCCCTCTGGCAGAGTACCATGCTGGCTATTCATTTCCACCACCCAGTAAAAATAATCACCTCTGATATAATAATCAATCAAACTTCAAACCTGGCTTTTGCTGCCTGTCTTACACACACACACACACACACACCTATGCAAGCTCACATGTATAAGCATTAGCATGTATACACAATAGCATTCATATATACATGCACTAGCATGCATGTGAATACACACACACACACACACACACACACACACACACACACACACACACACACAGTATAAACACCAGGGTGCGACAGAAAAAGGAAGAAAGAATAACAGCCAAATCACACAGGATCCATCATCAAAGAAAACATCAGTCCCAGACTCTCATGTTTCATCTGTCTCAGCCCTTTGTGAGACAAAAGCTCTTAATGAGTTGGGGTGAGGGAGTCAAGATCCAACAGACTTCACCTGCTCCCACTCCTCATATATAAACCTGTGACAGGCTTTGGCTAACGCGACACCACTTACCCCAATCTGGAGAGGCACTCTTAGCCCCCTTCAATGGCCTTAAGACATAAATTAGAGAGTGTAAATGTTAGATAGCTCTGTGGCCATGTATATCCTGGCTCACATCACTAGATTGCCGTATCTCTCTATCTAATGTGGGAATGGATACCCCTTTAGGACCTGATGTCTCAGGTTATAGACAATATCCATCTGGAGGCTATGGCAAAATGTCAGAATAAACATCTGTGGCTGGCCTGTACAATCCATGGGTAGGAGTTGAACTTGCATGGCTGTGTTTTAATGGACACACCATCCATCAGAGTATTCCAGCAATGTTACCATCAGCCCCTAACCACAACCTGAGATTAAATCAACAAAGTATAGAGCTGAAAATGAACACTATGACCTTAAAGTTATCTGCAATGCCAGGCAGGTATGTGCTGCCTTCACTTGCCAGGTTGTTGAACGAGACGAGGCATGACTCACAAAGATGGGAAACAAAACGCTATGACGTCTGATGTCAGCTTTTATTTCCAAAGCAAATCAGGCAGCCGTTTATTGCCCTTCCCCAGTTCATATGCATCATCCACTTACTAGAAGGCTGTAGAAAGTAGGTCATACAAAGCCCTTAAGACTGATTAAAATACATATGCTCTGTGACAGTTTGACGAATATTCTATCCCTGATGTCTACCATCCTATACAGCCACCTCTGTACCTGGGATGGATCATCCAGGGTGTTCCTGAGGCCGCTTATTTCCCCACTGCTAAAGTCCCATGAAGCCTTGGCCAGCCTCCCTAAGTACAAGTGTATTTATGGCCTCTGGAGAGATGTGGGTTTGAGCTAGAATAACTGGGTTGCCAGCAATCAGTTAAGATTAAGTAACGGAGAGCTCACTAAAGCACAGATGGGAACTTTACACTTGCAAAGATTGCAAAGCCTGATACATAAATATGTATTACTTTAAAAAGGAAAAGGGCTTGTTTTGACTTTCACGTCTTGTAGTGTTATCATGTCAAAGGGGATCAGTTAGAGAAACAATCTTTGAGTAGTGAATGGACAACTTGAAATTAACTCCTGTACGCACAGGAACCAGGCTCACAGTGAGGAGCATGACGTCAGTATATTGACCCCCGGGGTTCTGCATAAAGACGTGGCTGAATCCAGAAACCACTGACCCAAAACCCTCCCTCCAAAATCTCATCCCCCGCATTAGTCTCGGAGAAGAGAAGAGAAGAGAAGAGAAGAGAAGAGAAGAGAAGAGAAGAGAAGAGTCTGGAGGCCAGTTCTCACAGGGCTTTGGACCCACTATATCCGGGCTTCCCGGCAGAGGTCCATCTCCTCCATGCCCAGGACCCAATGACTAAGAGCCCCACTCTGGGTTAATAACATTCCCAAATACCAGAGTTGTGACTGAATTCAGCCCCATGGGAGAGTGTGGGCTTCAAGGAAATCACCACTGCCTCCAGTGATGACAATGGTCCAGAAATACTGTCTACAGAGTTTTATTATAGTATTGTACAGCAGGGAAGGGATTTCTATCTAATATAGGCAATGCCTCATTCCATTTTCTTTAATGATCCGATGGGGGTTCAACTGAAAGGGAGATTGAAAATATATCCATACATTAAATGTTGCTATATGGGTCAACCTGAATGACTCTGCAGAAATGCTTTTCTCGGGTTCTTTTAACCCTTCCAAGGCTGTGGTTTGTCCACTAGTTCAGTCTTTTTAACATGTCAGGCTATAAGATAGCAGAGGAATGTCAAGGCTACTTTCACCTAGTCATCACATCCCTCCCTGATTGGCATGCAGGGTGAAGTTGAGGGCCAAATGTTGAGGGCCAAATAAGAGACACAACAGACCAATGCAAGCTAGCTGACTGTATGTGCTATGCAGTTGCTGGGCAACATAGCATGGTTGGTTACTTGGGGGCTAGCAGCTACCCAGTCCAGTCCAGTCCCACAGGCTGGCCCGTTAATCCCCAGCCCAAACTTTGCTCACGCTCTGGTTGACTCAAAATGAACAGTCCGCACACCCTGCTGGGAACGAGCCTGGCAACTCTTCCCCTCTGTCCTAGCGCCCATTAGAAGAATCTGCTTGCAAACCATCTGTTTGACTAAGGCTAGACAAAGCACTAGACAGTATGTTGCATCAACACAGCAGACAGATCATCCTGACTGTAGCAAGCAGATGGCTGTGTGTTGCGCAAGCAAAATGACTACCTAACTGTCTGATGTCTAATGTCTCTTAAAGCTAATAGCATACAGTGGAGGAGAATGAGATTATATGGGATGGTCAGAGAAAAATAAATTGTTAAGTACAGTTTAAGAATTTCCAGTTGTAAAATAATTTTCTGGAGGTTCCAAAACTATTCCTAAAACAGAATGCCATTATAACAAAAAGACTGACTTATGGATTGGAAGGTGAATATCTCTCATTGTTGTCTGGTTACAGGTCTGTTGAAGCTTACTGTGGCTCAGTGTGTGTATGTGAGTCAGTGCTACTAGTGCTAGGCTAATGGTGATAACATGGCTTTGGGAGGGGAGTCTATCACAGCAGGATCACCCTGAATGTGTACATTAGCCAACAGATAGACAGTGTCCAGTTCAGGGCTTTGTTTGTCTCTGTGTACTTAATGACTGACCTGCCAGACAATGATATGGACAAACACATAATGTATAAACACAAAGCAGAAATGTACATATTCAAGCTGCACGCAAACACACACACACACACACACACACTATACTTACCCCCTAAAACAGAATTCACACATTATTCCTGTGAATAATGTCTAGTTTTGTCATGAAAAAAATTTAAAAACCACTTTGATACTGTTGTGAAAGATTGAATATAGAATTTTACAAACATTAAATACTTTCACCAAATGTGCAAGCTGTGTTTTCACTTCAATGTCACCTCCAATGGGCATATACACCGATCAGCCATAACATTATAACCACCTGCCTATTATTGTGTAGGTCCCCCTCGTGCCGCCAAAACAGCTCTGACCCGTTGAGGCATGAACTTCACAAGACCTGCAACAATGTTTAGGTAGGTGGTATGTGTCAAAGTAACATCCACATGAATGCCAGGACCCAAGGTTTCCCAGCAGACATTCCCAGAGCATCACATTGCCTCCGTCGGCTTGCCTTCTTCCCATAGTGCATCCTGGTGCCATCTCTTCTCCAGGTAAACGACGCACATGCACCCGGCTGTCCACATGATGTAAAAGAAAACTTGATTCATCAGACCAGGCCACCTTCTTCCATTGCTCCATGGTCCAGTTCTGATGCTCACGTGCCTATTGTAAGTGCTTTTGGCGGTGGACAGGGGTCAGCATGGGCACTCTGACTGGTCTGCGGCTACGCAGCCCCATACGCAGCAAGCTGCGATGCACTGTGTGTTCTGACACCTTTCTATCATAGCCAGCATTAACCTTTTCAGCAATTTGTGCTACAGTAGCTCTTCTGTGGGATCGGACCAGACGGGCTAGCCTTCCCTCCACACGCGCATCAATGAGCCTTGGGCACCCATGACCCTGTCACCAGTTCACCAGTTGTCCTTCCTTGGACCACTTTTGGTAGGTACTAACCACTGCATACCGGGAACATCCCACAAGACCTGCTGTTTTGGAGATGCTCTGACCCAGTCATCTAGCCATCACAATTTGGCCCTTGTCAAAGTTGCTCAGATCCTTATGCTTGCCCATTTTTCCTTCATCCAACTCATCAACTTCAAGGACTGACTGTTCACTTGCTTCCCAATATATCCCACCCCTTGACAGGTGCCATTGTAACGAGATAATCGATGTTATTCACTTCACCTGTCAGAGGTTTTAATGTTGTGGCTGATCGGTGTATAAGTATACCATTTG
>OOFE01051539.1:0-16116 GCA_900323365.1 Monocentris japonica | reverse complement strand
AGCTAGGGTAATCTGGTCTGTAGCTGTATCCAACACTGTAGTCGACTCCGCTGTGTCATTTGGTTGGAGCCTATTCTTGTATGTTGCAGTCTGCATAGCCTCGTCTGTATAGCTCAGGTTGTGTGAAACAAAATATTTAATAGATTATTGGAAATGTTATTTTGTTTATGTTGTTTTTCTACAGCTTGCCTTGAACCCTCAAGGGGGATACTCACCTCTCCAGTACCACACTAATGGGGACCTAAGAACCACCAGCTTTCTAAACTCTAACTATAGAGCTCAGAGTCTTCCTGTCTCCATTCTTCTGCTGAGACAAAGTAGGAAATAAACACCAGGTGCCATGCGTGTGAGTTTTTGCCAGGGTCTGTTAACTGGAGCCATTATCCTCAATCTCCTCATTCTCTACTATGTGTCCCGGGCCCAGCAGCAGATGATGGAGAAGCGGAGAGACCTTGGCAGGGGCACCAGGAGGGCTGCCTTACCAGCCTCCAGTCTGGGGGGAGGCCTAGGGCGCCTTGTGGGGCCCGGTGGTGGGTTGGCTGGGCCTGGAGTGGTTGAGGGGATTGAGGGAAACAGTCGTGGACCCCGAGTGACCGTGCTGCTTCGCGAGTTTGAAAACTTTGAGAATTATGTTGGGGATGTGGCTCTTTCCTTCCTTCGCCAGAGGCCGGAGCTTCCCTTCCTGGCAGTGGCCGACACCTCTCCCTACCCTCCCCTGACACTGCCAGAGGGGGCTCGGCTTCTGGTGCTCTCCCCCAGCCCTGACCAGCCACCCCAAGCTCACAGGCCAGAGTTCCATGTCCAGACAGAATTTGTGCTGCTGGTGCCCGACGGGGTGGAGCTGGAGCAGGGCCGGGCTGTCGAGAGGCTGATCAGGGAGCTGGAAGGTGAGGGTGGGGGGCCTGTGAGGCTGGTGGCTGCACCAGTGCTGGCTCGATCTGCCGTACAGTGTCTCCACTTGCGTGTCAGCTTGAGAGAGTGGACAGCCACCTACTCACCGGCAGCGTCTGGGAGCAGTGGGAGTGTGTGTACGGCTTTACAGGGAGATGCAGTGGTCCTCATCCGCACTGAGGACCTCTTTAACCTCTCTGTCCCTCTGGGGCGGCCCCTCTTCTCCTCGCTCTTCATCCAGACCTCACTGAGAGGCTGGAAGGTCAAGCTGCTGGAGAGCCCCTGCTTCTCTGCTAGCCACCGGCCCCTCTTCAGCTCGGCTCACAACCAATGGAAGGCTGACACTCTGTTGAAGGAGGCTACAGGGAGGCTCATGAGGAGCTTTGGTCTTAAGCATCTTCTGCTGCCTGATGGGAAGGAACAGTGGCATGGCTGCAGTAAGGAGACGCCTCGTTGCTTTGGCACTGTGCGAGATGACACCCCAGACTATCTCTATCTGGAGCGCTGGACACCACCCTGCTGTCTGCGGGCACTCAGAGAGACCACCAAGTACGTCATCAATATCCTGGAGAGCTCTGGTGTGCGCTACTGGCTAGAGGGTGGGACTCTGCTGGGCGCTGCCCGCCATCAAGACATCATCCCATGGGATTATGATGTGGACCTGGGCATCTACCTGGAGGATATACCCAACTGCGATCACCTGAAGAACCTGGACTCTGGCTCTCTGGTGGATGCTAACGGCTACGTCTGGGAGCGGGCGGTGGAGGGGGACTTCTACAGAGTCCAGTACAGCGAGGCCAACCACCTTCATGTGGATTTGTGGCCATTCTATCCACGTAATGGCGTCATGACCAAAGACACATGGACGGAGCACAAACAAGATGTGGAGTTCCCAGAGCACTTCCTGCAGCCACTGGTGCCCATGCCCTTTGCTGGCATCACTACCTATGGCCCCAACAACCACCGCGCCTTCCTGGAGCTCAAGTTTGGAGAGGGAGTGATTGAAAACCCCCAATACCCCAACCCTGCCAAGAAGAGGTTGGACAGAAGCAAGCTATGAGAGAGGATAAAGAAAGACTCACCGGCCTTTTTATGTTGTGGTGTGTATTGTTTGACAAACAATACACTAAATTCGGCCTCGACTCAGTCTTTTGGAATCCAGCCCAAAAGAAATCAATAAGGGGCCAAAATAATGAAAGCATTTCCTCTGTGAAATGGACCTACCGAATAGAGTTGAGGCTACAACAACATCAAAACAGACACAAATGCCATCTCATACCTGGTTGCATTTATCTCTATTTACAGAATCTGAATTGAGGGGTGAAGTGTAGCATTGTGTTGCCTTGTTATTCTCCCTCAGAGTGGTAAAGGTTTGCTTGCAGGGGGCATGGATGCTTGAAAGAAATTATCTAGTGTCATCAGTCCTAAGTTATAAAGAGAAAACTCTTTGACGGGCTTCATCAGGTGGTGTAAAGACCTAATATGTGTTGGTGTTATACAGTGTAAAGACTTAGATAGCTGTAAAAATGATAAACACCGACTATAAATCATCTAAAATAAGCTGCTCATCTCATCAAAAGCTGCTGTGTACATTATCCTAAGCAATATCAAAGGTGTTGTACAAATGTTAAATGAGTGGTTTTACCTAAAAGGTGATTTATGAAGTATTGTGTGTTACATTGTTTTGCACTGATTGACCATTTTTTTGGATTTGCACAATTCATGTATGAATATTACTGTACATTGATGCCGTTTGGTACCTAACACCAATAGTATGGTTGTTAGATTTCCATCTGGTGAAACGAAGAACATGCTAGTATTGAATATCTCTCAACATCTGTTGGTACCAGGACAGGATGAGATGTTGCTCTATCAGTCCTTAGTATTCTATTAAAAACATAATGATAAAGCTTCACTAATATTTTGTGAAAATCAACCCTTTGCTCGATTATGTGTGAGGCGTTACTACTGAGCGTGTGTTCTGTATTGACTGAAATAGATTTCTGAATTCAGTGGGTTATTAAAAGAAAAGAAAACTTCCTAAAGGAGACATAAAAGACCACACCAGCTCTTCTGGGGAACCACATATTTTCCTAGTGTTATTACTTGTGTATGATGTGTCGAGGTGTCACTCCATTTCATAAACTGGGGAAATAAAAGACTTGTAACAGTGCCATGTCTCCTATTTTTAATTTTATCATAAGACCCTACTGGGGATTGTTGGCAAGTTTGTAGTGAAGAGACATACAATGCAATATGTAATACTTCTTGGCCACTAGGTGGCATAAGGCACAAACAAATATTCTGTCTTTTTTAACTCCCAAGCCACTGCACTATGTCGCTGCACCTCTGTCAGTGCAACTAGTTGTTGCACTGTCACTTGTTTGCCATGTGTTGATCTTATATTGAAAGCTACTGAGTTTCCTCTTCCTCCACAAACACAAGTGGCCTCAAATCACTTGGAACATTAGCTCCCTTGCACCTGTTGATGCTGTAGACACTGGATTCCTTGAGGTGTGTGCATTCCTCCAAATCTCAATTGTATGAACAAAATTGTTCACATATGACCTGGTATTCAGACAACTGCCTGCATCACTGAAAGGCCATGTCAGGTTATTTTAGGATGGAAAGACCAACATGAGCTCCATATAGTTTAAAGATACCAAGGTTCGGCACCATCATCACATGACTGGGTGTAACAAAGAACGTGTAGTAATGGGGTGTTAATAGCTGTGCATGTGCAATTATGCATGTCCTACTCAACCGGTATGCAACCATTCACTGCAGTAAGGAGGAATTAGGGCTCTCTTGTGCTTGACGGAATTTGCATTTGGGTTGTCCTCTTGCTCTTTTGTGTTTGTTTGAATGTCGCTGTGCTGTATGTAAAATAAACTTTATTTAAAGAGGAAAGTGAAAGAGCACATCCATTTAAAAAAAAGAAAAGGTCTTTATTATTTAAACCCAAATAGAGTACAGTCAGACTGTAACCGGAATAATTTCTTTGTAACGTACCACTGTGACCAAGTCATTCAGGATCACCATGCACATACCCTCGACATCAACACTGTGCAGCAACGAGGCAGACACGCAGTGAAAGATCTGAGACTCTTACGGAATGATAACCGTCTTTGCAGCCTTACACATATATGTTTGCATGTGATGGTGCAAGAGTGGAAATTGCACATAAATTGCAGTAACAGCTGTTAGGAGGCAAGGATTACCTTCACCCTCTAATGATAAGATGTATAAGATTGTAGAAATACTGAAATGCCAGGCCTTTAAAAAGCAGCAAAATGTAAAGCTGATAAAAGAATGTTTACTGTAACCCAATGAACGATTTTTTATACATCTGTATTCTGTGTAAAAAGAACATGCCCCTGTCATAGTATAATAATATAAATGATAAGGGTGGAAGGGATGACATCAAATAAACATTCAATAGTGCAAGTTCAATCGTTGTCATTATTCAATGCTGCATTACTATCCATTTTTTTTTTTGTCCTCTGTGAGGGTCCAAGGTTGGGGGATGTTGTGTACTAACCATTTATTGTTTTCACAAGTTGGGCACTGTGAAGCCCTTTGAGACTGTAATGGTGATTAAGGGCTATACAAATAAATGTGATTTGATCTCTCTAGGATAATACCAACACTATTCTCATCACAGCTACAACTCACATTCTCCAAACTTCAAACGCCCATAGCATTCAAGAGAAATCACTGAACAGAAGCACATGGTACACACATAATCTAGACTCTTTCACACACACACAAATTGAACTTAATACCAAGAAAAAAAATAAATAAAAAATAAAAAAAAAAAATCACTAGAATAAAAAGCTATGGCCAATCGATTATCACAACATGACACAGCAAAAAAAGAAAGGAAAAAACATTTTATGTATCAGATGCTGCTTTGGAGACACTAAAACAAGAAAACTCACTACACTCAATGCAGTGACAACAATGAAAACGTATATCCACACTCCAAGAAGGAATATTGTTCCTTACACCACATTTAGACACTTTTTTCCAAAACAAATTTTCCCTCTCGTCACAGGCTGTGCTTTTAAACTCTTTTGTGCATCGCTAAAACGCTTTGACCTACATACTGCAACAGCTTTGGGTAAATAGTGGACTAAAACAATCATAGACTCTCCCTGGAAATGACCTTCAATA
Organism: Monocentris japonica; assembly: GCA_900323365.1. NCBI lineage: Eukaryota > Metazoa > Chordata > Actinopteri > Trachichthyiformes > Monocentridae > Monocentris > Monocentris japonica. The sequence goes on along the minus strand of OOFE01051539.1, from coordinate 11,049 downwards.
GGTGTCATAAGGACTTTAACAATCTACTTCCTGTTTGCTGAGTCTGTTTGAGTTTTGATCTCAGAAGGTTAAGGAGCAGTTGCAGTTCAGTCTTTAAGCAACAGTTAAAACCTGAGGTTATGCAGCCTGCCACAACGCTGATGTCCATTTGGAGAGGCAGAACTTCTTGGAGGTCAATCCATGTGTGTGTGCGTGCTTGAGTGTTGAGTTGCATCTTAAGTCCACAAGAAAAAGATCCTTCATTCAGCTTTGGGACATTACTTAGGATGTAATTTCATTGGTGTGTTGAATAGTATGAATATAATCTTGTGAATTTGTGAGGTTTCCATCACCTTTTCCCACCACAAGAAAGGCAATGTGCGTAAGAGTAACAATGGCATGGTGTAATCGTAGACACAATGCAGAGTATCAGACTGACAAAAGCCTTCAGGGCTGGTGAATGAAAAAGAACAGTTTGACACACAAAAAAAGAAGAGCATCTGTTCTTCTAAATGACAATAATGATTGAGCATAAAATTTGGAGATCAATGAATCCAGACAAGAGCTCTAAAAAAAATAGTCCTTCAAAAAAAAAAGATCTGAAAATCCTATGTGCGCGATTGTAATCCTAATTTTAGCCTATAACTTTTATCTGTTCCCTCCCAGAAAAGTGTCAAAATGATAGAGAAGGATCCTGTTTGAATGGTAGTCTGTCTAGGCCTCTCTCCACTCGCTTTTCTGTAGGGAAGGATGGAGAGAAATGGGAGGGGGGGTGCCAGGTTTCATTGTTGGTGTCATCGTTGATGATCTTGTTTACATGATGGATTCTTTTTCACTGGACAGGGCTGTGGCGGTGCCTTCTGCATCATCCTTCCCACCTCGTCTCCCTATGAGTGGTGAGTGTTCGGGTGCGGTGGTGGTCGGATGTTCCTCCAGCTTGACCTCTCTCAGCTCTGCCCCTTCCTCTAGTTTGGATGTGCGGTCCACAAAGAACTGCAAGAGCCCAGCTCCGAAGGCATCGCCCTCAACATTCAGCACAGTGCAGGTACGGTCACTAAGGAAAGACAGAGGGGATGACTTCTAATTTGTTTTGATGTCATTTGGTATGTCACAAACTGCCCAACACAACAATCTAAGCATAAAAAATGGATGAAAATTGAGAAGTGCACATGTCAGGGAGCATGGGAGTTTGGATTACACAATTTGCTTAATATTATTTGGATGTATTGGCATGCATTGCAAAAGCACTGAAGCTAATTTCGGGTCTATATAAAATACAAGGTTGTGTACTTACACAAGCCAGTCGACGGCCAGGATGAGAGAGATGTCATAGGTGGGAAGTCCTACCGCCTCCAGGATAATAGCAAGGGTGAGAACACCACCTGCAGGTATACCTGCTGCTCCCACACTGGATGCTGTGGCTGTCACTCTAACAGAAGTGGAGGGACAAGGACACAGTTAGACACAGACAGCCCAGATTCAGGAATACACTGTGATAGTATGAAAAGGTAAATATATCACTGTCAAGTCAATATATCACTATATCAATATATCAAGTCAATATATCACTGAAGAACCTATATGCATTGCATTAAATTGAAGTCTGAAGGAAGGAAACAGACAGAGAGTAGAAATTAGTATGTGTGGACACGTGTGCAGAGGAATAATCTACACTATATGGCCAAAAGTCAGTGGACACCCCTACTAATTATTGAGTTCAGGTGTTTCAGCCACACCCATTGCTAACAGGTGCATAAAATCCAGCACATAGCCATGAAATCTCCATGGCCCCTTAGTTCCAGTGAAGGGTAATCTTAATGCTACAGGATACAAAGACATTTTAGCCAATTGGGCGCTTCCAACTTTGTGGCAACAGTTTGGGGAAGGCCCTTTGCCGTTCCAGCATGACTGTGCCCCTGTGCTCAAAGCGAGGTCAATAAAGACATGGTTAGACGAGTTTGGTGTGGAGAGCTGCACAGAGCCCTGACCTCAACCCCATTGAACACCTTTGGGAGGAATTAGAACGCCGATTGCGAGCCAGGCCTTCTCGTCCAACATCACCGCCTGACCTCACAAATGCTCTTTTGGCTGAATGGGCACAAATTCCCACAGACACACTCCAAAAGCTTGTAGAAAGCCTTCCCAGAAGAGCAGCGGCTGTTATAGCCGCAAAGGGGGGTCCAACTCCATATTAATGCCCATGGTTTTAGAATGGGATGTCCAGCAAGCTCATATAGGTGTGATGGTCAGGTGTCCACTGACTTTTGGCCATATAGTGTATGGGACTTACAGGATGGTGATGACCTGGATGAAGTTGAGAGAGATGTCGTTGAGCTGGGCGATGAAAACAGCAGCCACACACTGGAAGAGAGCAGCTCCGTCCATGTTGACCGTAGCACCGATGGGCAGGATGAAACGGCTGATGTGCTTGGACACGCCGTTATTCTCCTCCACACACTTCATCATCAGGGGCAGAGTGGCAGAGCTACGGGTTGAAGAAACGAGGAATGAGGTCTGAGTCTATGAAACTGAATGACAGAAAACATTGTGTGTGTGTGTGTATGGGCAGAAATTTGTGTGTGTTCAAGAAAAGGAGAAATTGAGTATGTGTAACAACCAGAGAAAGCAAATGAGTGTGTGTGAGAGAGAGAGAAATAAGCAGTCGTGTGTTCATGTTACCTGGAGCAGGTCCCGAAGGCAGTTGCCAGGGCAGTGAATATCCCCCACAGGAAGGTATAGGGGTTCTTCCTAGTAATGACAAAGTAGATGCCTGGCAACACTAGGATCCCGTGGATGGCATGTCCAATGACACAGCAGGCTATGTATTTCCCCAGGCTCGCAAACAGTGCACCAACGTTCTCCATCTCGACAATCTTTCCAGCTACCAGGAACATGATACCCACAGGGGCATACCTGTGGAGGGACAGAGAAAGATACCCACTGAACATCCTCAGCACTTTTCACAACATTCTCCATAATATTCCTTATTCTAGACCCTCCAACCTGGAAGAATATAGCAGCGTGCAGGGCTCCCTTACCACATGATCCAGGAGACTAGCACCATGGTGGCCTCATTGAAGGAGTTGAAGAACTTGATAAGGATCTCTCCTTCCTCTCCCAGCTTCCTCAATGCCACACCAAAGACAATGGCAAACACCACCAGACCCAGAATATTCATACCATCCTGGTCTTCGCCAATGGGGACCTGCACACATACAGACATGCATTCAAACACACAATCCGAAATGCAGATGCACAATCAATCATAAATTCAGTGACACCTTATTCTATGTCAGACAGAGATGTTATAGCCCTATTTTCTGTGTGCAATGTGATCTTCACGCTGCTCACCTTCTCCACTGTAACATTGGGCATTCCATTTGTGCCATTCCTGGTTACCAGCTTGTAGCTGGTTGCATACTACACCAGAAAGAAAGATAGTATGTTTAGTATACTCAATCAGTCTATCTAAATATTTACAATATATAATACAATTTCTCGTCATAATCAAATAGCATTGTAGAATTGGGTGGGATACTGACTGATTGGAAGGCAGCAGACACCAGGTTGGAGGGAAAGATGTTTCTGTGAAGAGAAAAAAAAAAAAAAAAGACATTCAATTTCTGTAGTGAACATGCACCAGATGCCTTAGGAGTCCAAATGAAAAGGTACGGGTGAGATGAGAGGGTGGGAATCTAAATATTTGTGTACTGAAGAAAATGATTACACGTTTTTATATCAGGGTTTTGTTTTGTTCTTCCTTTCTTTCTACATAGAAGTGCACTAGCGCTTTCTAGGTGCCCGGTATGAGGGATGGGGTGGGGCTTCTGCATGATTGGGAGGTGAGTTAAACTATGTTGACTTTAAAAACTACACTTGTTAACACCTAAGTGCTGTGGTAGCACAGTGTTCACTGAACAATCGCTGAACAAAAATCTGTAATTCATGCATTGATTTAGCCATTACAGTTAGAAAACTGACTAACTACTTTTTGGCATGTGGATGTAACGCACACCACCCTCAATCTGGTTGATGCTTGTTTGACTTCTTCCGTACACGCAGGCACAAGAAAGTGCAAGAGTGTAGTGTAGTGTTGGAGAGTGTAAATCAACTGGAAACTGTGTCATAGTCCCTACATTCTAATCTATATTTTCAATAATACTTCAACTGATATTACTACTTTTTCTATTCTATTTTATCACCAGGGGTGTTTGACAGAGAACAGCCATAGAACAGTGACACATGTTAACACATGAGCATAATGTTTGTTACGTTAAGTAAAACCTGTCACATGTACACATCTGCATCTTTCCGCTTTGATGGACAGCTCCAGAGTCACAGTCCCTCATGTTGTCAAAGCTAACCAGGACACTGACTGAGAAGACTCGCTATAATGAGACACACGAGTCATCCACGCTGCCCTATTAGGATCATGTGTGTATGGGTGGGCGTGGAGACGTGCAATATTTCTGTTCTTAGTTTTAGAGCAGCCAGCCTGAGGCGGTGAGAGCATGAGATCCAGAACATCAAAGTACAACACTAAACAGGGCTGGGTTAAAGCATTCCTAAAATACACTGAGTCTAGAATTAAACCTGGACTTAATCTTTATGAAATACTTAACACTCCAAGCAATAAGCATGAACAGAGATTCAGACCAGCTAATGCAATGCTTCTTACTCGTTGAGTTTTATACATTACAGTCATTTAGCAGACGCTTTTATCCAATCAGGTTGTGTTCCAACCTTTAGATATTATGTATCAGCTGCCAATAGCAATCGGGGTAAGAATGTTAATCTATACGTGACTACGTTTTGCCCTGTTACCCCTGCATGTCTAATCTGGCTTTGAGCAGTACGAAGTGTATTTAGGAGGCGTTGCCAAGATTGGGTCATTTCTCATGTAAAGTTCCTCTCATATTATACCTGCAAGGTTTTATTTCCTTCCTTCTCTGCGGATTTTTATTTGTAATGTACATACACCTGCAACACTTTGTGATTGACAGTGGTTGAGCTATTCAGCACTATTGTGACATTTGTTTACAAGCTTTGACTTGTAAATCTTCCATATTTATTTAACAAAATCATCTGAGATCCATGTGCTACATGTGTATGAAAAAGCACTTTTGAATGTATAGTGATACTGCTAATAATAATAATAATAATAATCATAATGCTTATTATTAGAAACTCGCCCATAACATCATACCTACCGTGAGTGTAGCTAGTGAGTGAGAGCTATCACATATCACGGGCACCAATTTCGGTAAACCACCCAACTCACGAGAGGACTTTTAACGCCACATGCGTGTATTATAAAGGGGAAAACGAAAAATGTAACCAAATTAAACTGATTGAGGGTAGAATGTTTGAAGAGCAAGAGGAACTGAGACTCTCGGTGTATCGCGGCGAATTAACCCTTTAAGTGAACACATGGTTGAGCTGATGCAACTGCTTCTTGTCGTTACAGCACGTTCGGATGGTACATCTACGAAGAAATTAAGTACAGCGAAATATAAAATAGCTGATTCCCTTTGACAGAAGACTGACACTTAGGGGCGGAGAAGGGTCTTGGCAATAAGTTCTCTGACCGATCAGGCAGTTAAGAGTCATGTATCTTTAACTAGAAACCCGGGAACTTTTGGCATGTTTGTCGCCAAGTCGCTGGAAGTATAACAGCCTTCTTGTTGGATGCCAGCGTGAGCTTGTGGGGTGGCATAGAACTAAATTTATCTGAATCAGAATCACAGTAACGTTACTCTGAGGAGAGGAAATGCACTTGAACTCATTGACAATGCTGTGTGTGTTTGAGAAAGGGGCCTGCCACGTGTAGAACTTGGCAGGTCACTTTATCATCATTGCAGGAAAGACTGTGGGGGCAGGGGCAAAAGAGGGTGACGTATTCCATAATGATTTAGTGGTGCCCCGGGCCAGCTGTCCAAATATCTACTCACTCACCTGATCAAATCTAAGAAGGAGTCGATTACTTCTTTAGGCTGGGGTAAATCGTCATCCAAGCCTGTCACTGTGGGCTTAGAGCCGGTGTCCGAGCCCGGGTTTATGATGAAAGCCATCGCGACCCCGATGGCCGAGGCGATCAAGGTGGTGACCAGGAAGAAGAGCATAGCCCAACCACCGAGTTTGCCCAGGGCTTTAGGGTCGATGCTGGCCGCGCCGGAAACCAGACTGCACACAACCAGGGGGATGATGATCATCTTCAGCAGGCGGATGAGCAGCTCCCCGGGGAAACCGATATAGATAATCTGGGTCCTGTTCAGCTCCGCATTTCGTAGAGCAAGTCCAATAATAACACCAACGATGACCCCGGCTACGGTGAGAATCACCAGCAAGTTGGCCATCACTATCCTCTTCACCCGCTGGCCCGGTGACTCGGGGCTGCTCTTCCTGTGGCAGTTGAGTCCGTTGGCCACCGGTTCGTAGTTGGATACCTTCCCTTCCTCCATGTTTACCTTCTCAGCCATTGTGCGTCCTGAATGTTACCCAACAAACCTAAAACAAACTTCTGTAATTTAATTATTGGGCCGGGAGTGAGTTTTAAATGTTAGGATAGCTAGGTAGCTAACTAGGATCTTGACGCAAAGTCACTGTGTAAGCGAGATGCTCTGCCGCGCCCTGTGTGTAGCCTTCTAATCTATTAGGTCTCCGTCACGTTAGGAAAAGGCAATTTCGTGACGTCAACGAAAGGGGCCGGGCTTGTGTGCTGATGTAGGCTTGTGTGACCAGTGAGGTTTACCACATGTCAGTTATTAGTCACCAAAATTGCAGCATGAAGATCAACGGAGCGAGACAGAAACTTTTAAGACTGGATATATGTGCTGGATATCCCTAATATAAAGTACATGCCAAAAATGTATTCAGCGTAGGTCAAGGAGAAACAATCAATGACACACAGATCAATAGACACACAACGACTAGGCTTTTTGTAGTCATCAGAAATACCTCCTCAGAAAATCCTCCTGTGTGCCCCCATTCACATTTGCTATCTTATACAACTACTCTATAGAGGAGCTGCAGGTTTTAATTTTGATGACAGATTCAAGGTTTATTTCTAATTCCCAGGGGTCTGTCTCTCGAACTGAGATTAGTGGGTGAGCAGCTAACCTTGGGCGTAAGCCTCGCTATTCGGTCACACGAAGGTGGCTCACTTTTTAGCAGGGTAAATCACCATGGCAACCGAGGCTGGTCCGGAGCAGGTTATGTTCTGGATGTTGGATCAAAACGAATAAAAAGCCCGGCTCCTCACCAATCAGCTCTCTGGAAAAATAGCATCAAAGGATACCGTGGCTTTTTTAAAATACATTTTGCCGTAAAAAATTCCATTAACAAAACCAGATATGAACAAAACAGTGCAATCAAATAAAAAATAAGTGTACAGAAGATACGATACTATACTATATTAAGCGCACTTAGCAGGGTAATAGACTGGCAGAACGCCTTTGCTTTCCATTAGGATATGGAGATATTATATTGGAGATATTATAAATGTTTGTAGCGTTTCCAGTCGATTTCCCACTCTGGCTGTAAATGAGGGCTATCAAATAGCGGGTAGCTAGATGGCTATAGTTAACAGTAATGAATGGAATTTACTGTTGCATTTAAGTGCGCTGAAATTCATTAGGATTCTTGAGAGTGATTAGTGCAATAGATTGTACTGTATCAATAAGAAATATACCCACTGTGTGACGGGCAGTGATAAGCCTATTTACTGACACATTTACTCTATATTCGATTTTCCTCCAGCAATCCTCTCTAGCCTTGGCAGCAGCAATGGTGTTAATTTTCGCTGTTATATTTTTTTGTATTGCTCATATTTATTCATTATAATTGTATGTTCTTTTTAGTAACCAATTTCTTTCCAATACTTAACACTTCTAACTTCGGTTTATTCAGCAGCACCCGTTCTTCGGCTCAGCGGTTCACTGAACGACTCAGTCCGATCTTCGGCTCAGCGGTTCACTGAACGACTCAGTCCGGTCTTCGGCTCAGCGATACAGTGAACGGCTAGCTTGGTTGGAAAATCCTAGGTTGACAGAGGGAGTTGATAACTAGCTTCGTGAGACCAGTTAGTCGGGATTGCCATTGTTTGGTTTTGATAAACCAGCTATCACAAGTTCAACATCAAGTGAAAGTTATGTTCTTAAATTCTGATTGGACTCTTTCAGAATATACGAAATAAATATATTCATTTTAAAATTGAGTAGAGTTACCTCATCATGTTAACATTGTGTTACCAGCAAATAGTTTTAGAGGCAGGGTCTGTTGAGCTGTTGAAATAATGCTTTGTTGTGCCCTGTTGATTTTTGAGCTCAGTAGTTTTTTCCCCTCATGCATTGCAAATAATTTAATTTCAGTCACTTTTACTTTGGGTGAAATATTAAACAACACAGTGCCTCATTCCAGGCTGGTTAAACAAAGAGACACCGTAACTACTGGCCGATTCTGGTGTATTTTGTTCTTGTTGGGGGGATGTGGAGGATTGAATTTTGCCACAGCACCACTAAAGTACTGGAGTTTTCAGGTGCATGGTCGTCATGAGACACACAAGAAGCATGAATGCCAAGGTACACAGACGGCATTTCTGCGCCTCCTGCTGTTCTAGCCACCCAGAAAACATGAACCAAACTTTACAGCCAGGCCCCACCAAACAGGATTTACAACGCGTCCATTTTGACTCCTTTCCCTTTGTATTGGACACGAGCGTTCATTGCACAAGGGGTGAATCTAACATCTGTATGTTTGAAAGAAAGATGAATGGCGGTCGAGGGGTGGGGTTGCCTTTACATTCTTTCAACTGTACTCTGTCTTACCTTGTGATTGTGATGGAGTGAAAATGACAAGGAGTAGACATCAGCCAGCCACAAGCATGCAACAACACCAGGTGCCTTTTTGTTCCATCTATTTCGTCAAACAATTATTTTGTGTGTGTGTTTGTGTACGTGTGTGTGTGCGTGTAGATGTGCATGCATGCTTGTCTTCCCTCCACCATCCCTGATGTAATGAGGGAGGAATGGAGGCAAAGAATAAGGAGGAGATAGAAACAGTCAAAGAGAGGCTCCCACATTTTCCTAAAAACACCTGTCCCTCAACCTTTTCCCTCAACCTCTATGGTCTTTGGCAAGGTGTGTGTTTATCAATCAGGAAAAAGAGACTGGCACTCATTGTCTGGATGACTGGGGCCTATGGTCTAATAGCTTAAAAGCTGTGCAGGGGTCCCAGAGTGCTTCGGATTATCTTACACTTAAACAACAATCCAAGCCCTTATTAAACACTGTCCCACTGGTGGAGATTTGTGGGGAAGGCACCTTTAACACCAAGGAATACCCACAGGACCAGGATTTAGGCTGGTAGGAACCTGTTCTCTCAGCCCTGGGTTTGTTATCTCAAGCTTGTTCTTTGTCCGCTATGACTGTGTGAGTGATTCGAGGAATCGCTGTGTTTCTGTGAAATGGTGTGCAACTCTGTGAGAAAGGACAGCTTCAATAGCTAAGCCTGCTGGCTGTACGCCCCATTTATGAAAACATGCTACCCAGGGTACCCTGACACTACCCTGACCCTTCCTCTTAGCACCTGCTTATTTGTTTCACTTACTTGTCTTAGCACTAGCTTATATGCTTATATGCTTCACTTATTTGTCTTAGCTCTTGTTTATTTGCTTCACTTATATGTCATTTGTTTAAATAAAAAGTAGGTAGCTAACTTATTGCACTTTTACCTTAGCACTGGTTCTGCTCTTAGATGCCTGTTTAGGAAGGAAATGCACTTACAATTTCTGGTGACTAGTAGTTCTTTTGCCTACCTATGTTGAATGCATTTATTGTAAGTCGCTTTGGATAAAAGCATCTGCTAAATGCCTGTAATGTAATGTAATGCACACACACACACTCTGGAAAGGGGTTCTTGTCTTTAGTCTGAATCTCAGCACATTTTGACAGATCTTCTACAGACCTCTTGCAACAAATGTACAACAAAATATAGTTAAGAAGGAGTCTACTATTGTTGATTACAACACTTTGTATGATGCAACAATCTGTGTTTTTGGGACTTCATTGACATCTAATTACAGTGAGAAAGTCCAAGATTTGGAAATGTTCTCTAGGCAGTGGAATAGGTTGTACAGTATTCAGTAACAGTATTTACAGCAGTGGTGTGCATTTTTCTTAAACTTTGAGATCTACCTTTCATTTGACTTGGCTGGGCCAAAGCATGACTATTCAAAACCAGAACTGTGCAAGCATGGCATAAGTTAACTGCCAACCAAAATCAGCCCCCATATGTCTTTTCATTTAGCCCACAACTTCTGAATTTTTCTATCACAACTTGTGTAGTTTGTTCACATATCATCCTTTAGTACTTGATAAGGAAGTTAAGACTACTTACTGTAACTCATGCAGCTGAATTTTTGTTCATCTGTGTGACTCAGTTGATCAGGAGGGGTATTTTGGGTTTTGTGGTCAACCATTCCATGCCAGCATATGGTGCAGGGGAAGTTCCAAAAATAAGAGAGGCCGGCAGAACCTATATACAGTGCATTCAGAAAGTATTCAGACCCCTTCACTTTTTTCACATTTTGTTATGTTACAGCCTCATGCTAAAATCTTTAAATTCATTTTTTCCCCTCATCAATCTACACTCAATACCCCATAATGACAAAGCGGAAACAGAAGTTTAGAAATTTTTGCAAATTTATTAAAAAGGAAAAACTGAAATATCACATTGACATAAGTAATCAGACCCTTTATTCAGTACTTAGTTGAAGCACCTTTGGTAGCGATTACAGCCTCGAGTCTTCTTGGGTATGACGCGACAAGCTTTGCAGACCTGGATTTGGGGATTTTCTGCCAGTCTTCTCTGCAGATCCTCTCAAGCTCTGTCAGATTGGATGGGGACCGTCGGTGGACAGCCATTTTCAGGTCTCTCCAGAGATGTTCAATTGGGTTCAAGTCAGGGCTCTGGCTGGGCCACTCAAGGACATTCACAGAGTTGTCCCTAAGCCACTCCTGCGTTGTCTTGGCTGTGTGCCTAGGGTCATTGTCCTGTTGGAAGGTGAACCTT
>OOFE01051525.1:2044-13414 GCA_900323365.1 Monocentris japonica | reverse complement strand
GGCAGCAGCAGATGGAGGGAAACGCAGCTAGAGAAGAAGAGAAGACACAGGAAGGATGCCTGAGGCAGGCCCTGAGTTTCAGGTCAATTTCCTGTCTCCCAGCTTCCTACTTCCTAGGACCTGGCCTCAACTTGATTACACCAGTGGGATGGAACCACACACATACACACACACACACACACACAAATACAAATACACTCACAACACAGTTCGCCTTGTAGGCTTTTGGTATTTCCTTTAATAGGGCAGTGGGCGTAACATAAAAAATACCTGCAGGCTGCTGTTTCACCATTTCCTTTCCCATGTTTCCAACCCTACCCCAAAATTCAGTTTGCAAAAAAGTCTAAATGGAGCCGTGATAATGCATCCCACACTGCATAAACTACAGGGTTCAGTTAGGGGTGGATTGAAAAACATGGTGGGGCCTAGCAGATCCATCAGGTTCCCCTATAAGAACTTAAGGGTTCGTTAAAAAACCGTTTCTTGGTTCTTGGAGTCTCATTTTGGGAGCTTTGTAGCAGATAATATAATAACTTGTCAATGTAATGAAATGCCCCTCTAAATGGGTTGAAAAGGCAATAACACAAGTTAATGTAATGCTGGATAATGTAATAGCATCACATTATTAACTACCAATTATTACATTGCAAGTTGTGTAACAATTTAACTAATGGTGTTTAACTTATGACCCTGTGGAGTCACGATGCCCTCCCCACATTGCAATATCCTCATATCTTGCTTCTTCCCTAATCCATATATGGACGTGTTTTCACCACCCTCTATAAGACGGCTCACACTTTGTCTGAGATCGCTCCTTTAACCATTAGTTGACGCTCTCTCTGTTCATATGAATAAACCTAACTTTTCAGAGCAACTTTCCAAACTCTGATTGAGGCTTGATTTTCCTCGACAATACCACAATCAACACTATGGAACGCAGCACTGAGGTGGAGTAACAGCAGAATAGAGCGCTCGCCGGAATCAGCGTGCATTAAAATATCATTTGAGGCTCCGAGGAGAGAGGTTTCACTGGAGTGTTTTTGACGGAAGCCAGATTGGAATTTAACACGTGTAAAAAGTTGCCCAGAAACTCCAGGATTGAAGGGAGCTATTCATAGCAGCGAGTAAGCTTAGCACCACGGACTTTTTTAAGGAATGATGGGGGGTAAATGAGAAACAGTATCAAAGAGATCTTGTAATGAAATGGGGCTAAACTGGCTCAAGAGGACAGGCTGGTCAGGAATCTGGACCCAATGAGCAGTTGAAGGTACATTCTTGGCTCTGATGACAACCGTTTGTCTCGTCAACAAAAAGTGACTAAAACGTTTCACAGTCACGGTTAAAAAAGGACAGCAGCAGGAAACGGAGGACAAGCCTAGCAATAGTTTGGAAGAATGTGATGCTATTACATTATCCGGGAATTTATCAAATTAACAGAGTTTATTACATTTTCGACCCACTTATTGCACTTTGACAAGTTTTCACATTATCCATCAGTTGCTACAAGCTATAAGAACCCTTATAGAACATATAGAACACTCTGCAGTTTCAGCTCGAAGAACCCCTAAAGGATTCCCAGAAGAACCTATTCTTTTATCTCCACACACTCGTCTCCTCCTCATCCCTTTCACTAGAAGATGAGTGCATAATAAAAAATGAACTCACTGGTGTTGCTCCAATAGGAACATTTTTATGGGCAGGCCAGATGATCCGTAGTATAGCTTTTCAAACACAAACACACACACACACACACACACACACACACACACACATGCATAGTAGGTGTATGTACATTATGAAAAAAATATCAAAATACAGATCATTTTTAGTGTTGCTCCTTCCAGGCAAATGGAGCATTGTAATACAGAGTGGAAGTAAAGTGGTAGAATGGCTAGAGAGAGATGGAGTGTGTGTGTGTGTGTGTGTGTGTGTGTGTGTGTGTGTATGTGTGTCTGAATGGAAAAGTGTAGTAGAATACTGCGAACCTGTGTACTGGGTACTTTCAGCAGCACTGGCAACAGGGTTATAAAGGAGGAGACAGAGCTGAGGTGCTTCAGATAAGTGCTTCTCCTCTAAAGATACATTTACTAACACAGAGGATCTGATGCAACCATCCCTATTAAACCAGAGTGACGACCTTCAGCGTAGAGAAACCTGACTTGGATGTTGGATGATGGAGGTGCGTGAGAGCTGGTGTGTCATGCCCACGCCACTATGCACCAACACTATTATTTCCAACCTTATCAATTTCAGAAAAACATAGGTTGACCCCGCCAGCTTGAAACAGCCCGTTAAGCAGTTCAGAAACCACAGTGTCATAGGTTGAATGGGGCCGCCGAGCCATCGTACTTGACTCGGCAGTTCAGGAACTGCATGGTACTGACAAGGTTAAAGGTGCGCTATCGCCAATATCCAGAATCATATGTTTAACCAATCATAACCCATGTTCATCGACCCGGCCGGTCTGTAAACCAAAAGATACCAAAGGGATGAGTGCTGTTGTTTCGGAGACAAGTTTGTATTTTGCTTTTTTTAAGTTTGGATTCGTGACTTCCTGTTTGGGGTGAAAAATTCCCGCTAGTGACCATGCCCCGACACCATAATTTAATTTGGGATAAAAAGGGCAAATCTACAGGAGAGCGGGTGTATTTTTTATATAAACATGTTGTGTAACGCAGCTTCAAAGGGAGAGCTGACCCTTCTGGTTGATACGGTTCGCTCTGCATTTCAGAAACTACATTGGATCAGGAGGAGGTTGAGGACAAGGCAAACATAATTATAGATGAAACCAAAAAAAAATTTTAATATGGGTCCACATGGTGGTTTGGAGCCATCAGGAAAAAGGGCTCGGCACTGTGAAGTCTACCTGAGGCCTTTCAAGGACACGCTTTTTCATAGGAATGGAACCATGATTAAATTTGTATGAAAAGGCAGAAAAGCAAAAATCCATTCTTCTATCAGTTTGTTTACAAGGGAAATTTCCCAGGAGGAGAGGAGAGAGGAAAGGAGCACTTAGTCAGACTCTCTCATTTCTCTCTGCCTCTCCCATGCACACCGATAGAAAAAAGTGGAGCAGACAAGAATATAGTCCCACCGTATATCCACAACCATACAGCTGCGATCCCATATAGGTCCTAAAACATACATAGTAGCCTGTAAACACATTTCAGTATAGCACAGAGCTGGTTAGACTGGTTTCTGTGCTGTCTCTGTGGTGTTGCAGAACTGATTGTGTATTGGAAACAGTGAGTGCTGCCCCCTAGTGGACATTCAGTTCCCTTAGCAGTTCTCTCCAGCAAGTTGTCATTGTTGCTGTCGTTTTCAACACAGACCGACCATGATGTTGCTGTCCTTCTCAATCAAAGAGCCCATAATACAGCTTTGCTGTTTCTTGAGGAAGGTTGCGTCGTGCGTGCATGTGTGTGTGTGTGTTCTCCACGGGACTGTAGTGAAGAGCAGCAGGTCTGTTCTAATAAAGCTGCTACAGCTTCTCACTGGAGATATTACCTCCTGCATTGGTACCTACTGAGACACACACACACACACACACAAACACAGTCCAGGGAAAACGGCAAAGGTGAAGATATGAGATTGAAAAAAATATACTGAAAAAGAAATGGAGACAATCCCTAGATGGGTGTGTGTGTGTGTGTGTGTGTGCGTGTGTGCGTGTGTGCCTGTGTGTGACAAGGCAGTAGTGTAGCCTTTAGTGACAGACTGTCTGTCTCCAGCTTAGCTTTTTTTTTTTTAATCCTGATCTGTGATCTCCCACTCGTGGCTTGTTTTTATTGTATAGGTGTGGTAAATACTCCTTTACACTGGAGCACCATCACCATATTACACCTTTCACACTTCACATTCTTAGCCTGGGGGCATATACTTAGCCTGAGGCTGGCTTAGCCACTCATATTGTTAATCCACGGCTACAAAGTGCACACCGTCTAGCAGCTCCTTCCCCGTCTGGCATCAGCATGCATCCTGTCATCGGATTATAATCGGACAGAACAAAAAAAAAAAACACATTACATTCAGGTGTAATGCATTGATCATTCAAACCACCTCCGGAGATGGTCAGAGACACGTTTGGGCGGTTCAACATCAAAGCGGAAATGCAATCCGGTCCACATAGAGCAACTACAGAAACAGAAATAAACCAAATCAAGGCTTGGACGCTCTTGGATGGGTAACAAGCGAGACGAGGCGTTTAATGTCAGTGACGAAGGACGTAAATATACGTTCCTCAAACTGTGTCTGAAGTGCTTGTGTTCACTTTTTTTCTTTTTATGTCTTTATACCATAGTCTAGGGGTGCCTTTTCATTTCTACGTGCCCTGTCTACAGGTGTGTGTGTGTCTACATGGAGCATACCTTTCTGAGTTTGTGTGTGTGTGTCGAGTTGTGGCACAAATGGCTGAAATAATTCTCCTTTCCAGGTGTGTTAATTAATCAAAATTGGGATTAACTCAGTAGTGATGGAATATCATTGCCGTAACAAACTGATAGCTGCAAAATGAAGGCTCAACAGTATTTTTTCTAGAGCTCAAACGCGAAGTGTTACGCAGCACCTAAACAATAAGTGCACGTCCCAGAGCAAAAAAAATCGGAGGTATAACTCTTGGTGTCAGAGATAACGCTGACTGAGAAGCTGTGAGATTGGAGGAATCAAACTGAAGTAGATAAAAGAGGTTGAGGGCAGTGGCACTCACACACATGCGCACACACACACACACACACACAAGGGTCATTGAAAGTGTTATTACTGCTATTATTATCTAGTAGGGTCTATCTAAAGCGCTGTGGGCGGCTAAAACACTGTTGTTGCCCACAGCTTCCTAACTAGTAGGTGGGCTATCTAACAGCTGGTGGAGCGAGATAATGATGACTGTGTGTGTGTGTGTGTGTGTGTGTGTGGGGCCTTCTCTATATAAGACTAGGTACCACAGGCAAAAATGAAGACTTGTATTCCTCATGTCAGTTCAATTTTTCATCTCTAAGGATCATAGTTTCATTAAATGAAAAAACTATTTTAAATTGAGGTGGCGGTGGCTGAAAGAACAGAGAAGCAAGGGTCAAAAACCCTTCTCCCCACCAGACACTGAGAAGACATTTAGTTTACTGAGGTGACGGTACAGGATTTCTGGGTATTGAAATATATACAAATATAAAATCATTGTAAATAATTATATATCACATTGTAAATCTCAGGCTTGGTTTTGGGGGGAGGCGGGGAGACAGACTCTCAAGGTGGTCTGGTTGAAATGAAACCTCCACCCGGTGTCAGAATATTTTTACAGCGGTAGAAGCCTTCAACTCCTCAAGTACTCCCCTTACTGCCACATTCTCCAACCTCTCCTCCGAGGTTTAGCTTCTGAGGCATTCTAGTCATCCATCTTTCTCTCAAAGGTTTTCAGCGGGATCCATGTAAGCGCTGCAGCACCGCTCCAAGGCTGTTGCTATTTCGAAGGCTCTGCACCGATCTACATCATACAGTCTTGACTTGTTCCCTCTCTTCTCTCATCTCCTCTCCTCTTTTCCTCCTCCACTCCTCTTGTATTTTCAACACTGGTTATTAATTCACTACCTGCAGTCATATGGTGGAGAGGGAGGAGAATAAAGAACAAAAAACAAGCTGAAACATCTGAAAAAGGAATGAAAGTGTATGTATTTAATTTAATTTCTGAATCAATTCAACTTAATTGTCATTCCACCTTACACAAGTGTACCGTGAAACAAAACGCTTTTTCCTTCGGGTCATGGTGAAAATGAGACAAAACGAAATGAAATAACGCACCAAACAACAAAGTGCAACCGTGCAATGTAGGTCACGGCATATTTCAGAGCCAAAACGAGGCAAAACTAAACATCATAGTGCAATAACGCAATGGTAGGTCAGGCATCACGTCCTGTAATAGTATTTGAGGTGTGAATCAGCGGGGATCACCAAGTGCATGGGAGTACATTGTTTCTCGTCTAGTTGTGCTGGACAAAATTCTGCAGTTACTGTGCGGCAGATGGCAAGAGAGCAAATGGTCCCTGACTGGGATGGGTGGGGTCACAAACTGTAAATGTCCTGTATGGGTGGGGGTGACGACCCAGTGACGTAATGGGTCGTTTTTTATCGCCCTTTACAAGCCCTTGTGGTCAGAGGCTGTGCGGGTTCCCGAGCCAGGCTGTGGTGCAGCAAGAGAGTACGATCGCTATTGTACAAGTTGACAAGGGTTTTGGAGGACAAGTTGACTTTTTTCTTTTCTGCTTTGCTTTCAGACAAGAGGTGTTACGGGTTCAAGTGAAGTCTTCGGTGATGTGGGTTCAGAAGTACTTGGAAGCTGCTGAGTCTTTCCGCTACAATCCCATCAGCGATTAGATCAGATTAGAAACTTTAATTATCCCTGCAAGAAAATTGTCTTATTGCAGCAGAAAACAACAGGACTATGGCAAATTGGGGGGCTACTAAAACAGAACAGCAGTGGGCTGAGTACACGACCCTGAGGAGCTCCATCATTCAGAGTTGAAGAGTATGAAACTTAGACATACTTTTTTCAGCTATTAATCAATGTCCATGACAATTTTATAATGAAACACATCCATCCTGGTCATAATCTTGATAATACTTCACATGATGCTTTTTTTTCTTGGAATTTTCCTTGATTTTCTGTGCAAATCCTGGCTTACTGTCAGCAACTAGTGGCTGAAAAACGAGCGAATCGCATCGTTTTGGTGGTTTACAGAATTTTGCACGTCATCATACATGCTACTATCCCACCCATCCACCCCTTTTCCTCCAGCTCTTCCTTGCGTTTTTTTTTTCAAAATTGCGTAGAAGGCGGAGAAAGGCTCAAATTGAGAGCATCATGACCTTTAAGGTGCATGAGGTGTGACCTCTGATCCTGTGTGAAAGTATGTTATTCAGCCCTACACTTTCGGCCAAAGTAAAAGTCCCCCTCAATGCATTAATACTGTATCCATCCTCAGTATCCTGGAGACAATTGTTTCTTGAATACAGCATAAAGTAGCATAGTAAAACAAAACTCTCTCTCAACCATCATACTAACCACTGATTCCACCTTCTTTCTTCTCTGAGCAATTAAGTTAAGGGATTGAGCAACAGTGCAGCATTACTTCAGCAAGGACGCAATAAATAGCGGGTCTGCTACAACGGCTACATCTGTAGTGTGTCGAGTTGTGCTTGTGTTTTTGTTGAGCAAAAACAAGTCTTGCCAGGAGAAAAAGTGGCCTGTCAGAAAGGAAAAGTGGTTAGTAAATGAAGAACTGGTTGATGAATCAACTTTATTTGGCACTAACACATGTGCACATGCAGTGAATTGCTTTCTTTGTGTACCTCTAACTAGATATACACACATCACCCCACACATGCACTTTTCCAGGTCAGAGGATAGTGCAGGTGTCAGCTATTGGACAGTGTGCCTGGAGCACTTGGGGGTTAAGTGCTTGCTCAAGGGCACTTTGGCAGTGTTGGTTTTCAATTGCCAGCTCACAGCTGGAACGCACCCTCCTGGTGGTGCTGGGGATTGAACCAGTGACCCTCTGGTGATGGGGTGGTCTCTCTAACTGCTAGGTTAGGTTCTGCCGCCCAGAACTGTACAGAACAGTACAGAACAGAACAGTAAAGGTACATATTTATCTTTACTCCTAAAGCAGGTGCATATTTGCATCTTTTCTGGGTAGGGTACATATTAGTACTTTTGAACCATTGAAGTAACATTGAGGGTACATTTTACCCTCAAATCATTTTTACCCTTTAGTATAAAGGGATTGATTTGTCCTGCCACTCACAGACTGTCTTCATTCAGCTATTTTTGATTTTTTTTCTCATGAATTTGGTGTACATTTGGTGTCATTGAAGGAGTTAAAATCAATATCACTGAAATGGTTTTCTCACAGACACAAACCCTACTCAGCTTTGAATCATACCTCAGACAGCCATCCCACATGCTTCACATATACAAGTTGTACTGATCCGGTCAGGGATAGGAAGGTCTGCAGCAAATGTGATGCCATACATTATCTTCCCCAAAGAACCTCAAGTTGGACCATGGTCTCATTTTGGTATCTCAATGTACAAATCTTGTACTTCCATATTCACTTGAAACAGGCCAGGTCATCCATGAAAAGCGGTATCGCCTTGGAACAAGTTGGAAAAACTTGTTCCAAGGCAGTATGGGACTGGTCTTTTTGTGCACGGTAATGAGAAATATCAAAGTTTGAGTTTAGCTCCAGGAAGTGAAAAGTGAATCCCTGGAGGCTTTAAACAGCTTCAGAACTCTTTAATTTTTGAACTTTTTTTTTTTACTGACTTGGCTTTGGGGTTTTGCACCTTAAGCCTAAAAGCTGGCATGACAGGTTGGCACAAAATACAGTGACTAACACGGTGCCAAGGTATTTTACCTGGTACAGCACAGGGTACAGTAACAGCTTACCTCTAGCGCTTCATTTTGAAGCACAACTTTGTGTGTGTGTGTGTGTGTGTGTGTGTGTGCGTGTGTGTGTGTGTGTACGTGCACCTAATGTATTTAAAGGTGCTACATGTAGTATTTTAACATGATCACCATATCCATTTTTTTATAATAATTACTGTGAACAAATATGGGTTACATCACTAGAAGACTGGCAGTCTATATCGGCCTCCTCACTGCATTTTGCATTGCGGAGGGAAATCTGCTGGATTGCTTTATGGCACAAAAGGCATTTTTTTACTTTTACATGTGCAAAAATCCACAACTTTATTCCAGTTCCACTATTCTAACTGTAAAGTTAGATAATAATAATAATAATAATAATAATAATGATACGTCACATTTATATAGTGCTTTTCATAGTACCCAAAGATGCTTTACAGTGAAAAACAACAGCAAATAAAACACATTTTATTTGATAAAAGTACATGTTAAAATGA
Source organism: Monocentris japonica (assembly GCA_900323365.1). Taxonomy (NCBI): domain Eukaryota; kingdom Metazoa; phylum Chordata; class Actinopteri; order Trachichthyiformes; family Monocentridae; genus Monocentris; species Monocentris japonica. Next base: position 4,501 of record OOFE01051525.1, on the reverse strand, counting down.
AATAAAGATTATTAAGAGAAAGAATAAGGGTGGATTAAAAGTAGGGAATTTAGGGTCTGTTTTCAAGGCTGTCCTTGCTCTTCAAAACAAAGCGTCATACCACCTTCTTCTGTTTATTCTTTAAGTTCATTCCACAGAAAAAAAAGTTCCAAAAATTGTCTGTATTTGAAGGAGGAAGTTAGAGTCTATATTTTGTCTTTGATATTGTGATGCACACTAGTTTGCACAGGGAGTCTTGCAGCACAGGATGCATTACAGCCAGCACTTGCACCACTCAATAACTTAATCACATACAGTATTTGTCTTTTTCTCACATCCTGTTTTCCTCGCCTTTCTCCTTTCTGACACTCCTACTCTTGCCGCCTCATCTGTCTTTTTCTATTTGCAGTGTTTATCTTCCCCTGTGTCTCCCCCCTGTCCTCCCCTCTGTCACTCTTCTTCAACCCAGAAATAACAACAGAGCTTGCTGGCTTGGTAGCTTGTTTTTTTTATGAGTATACATCTCTCTTGCTATCTCATATTGTTTAATCCCCCACTCTGTTTATCTTTTTATTCCTCCTTGCTGTCTTTCTCTGTCTCTTTCTCTCTGAGCTTTTAAAAGTTTAATTTCCCTCTGGTACTCTGTGCTTTTTTATTATTTTTTTCATCCCGTCTCTCTCCCTTCCTCCCTCTCTCTCTCTCAATCTCTCTCTCTCTCTCTCTCTGGTCTTTCATAATGTCTCTCGCTCTCTATCAGTGCATTCAGCTGGTTTGTTATTGGTGTTTCTGTACAGTAACAACCAGGCCTACAAAGCCTACCCATGATCAACACACACTTATTGCCAACACACACACATACACAAATCACTGCTGTCATTTGTGTATTATGATGTGAAAATGTGCAATTTATATACAGCATAGCAGAGTTTGGATTCTAGTGTATGTAACTGAATGCTCACAAGGGGCATATAAATAATAATATCTATTTTTTAAATAGTAGTAACAGTAGATGATATATAAGAAATTAATAGTAATAATATTTGTTAATTGCTTAACAAAACAAAGTTACAAACTAATCAAACAATACTTAAGACAGTTGATAGATTTCAAATAATAGTGACACTTATTTACAAATGAGATTTGAAATAAGGGTTTTATCAGAAATCATACACACTTTTGTTTGTGCAGGAGGGGAGAGGACAAGCTATTAGAGTGGAAGGTAACGGAGGGTGAGAGAGAGGGGGAGGCAGTTTTACTGTGATGGATGGACGTCTATGACAACCGCAGACAACTGAGCCGACCTCCGTCTCCAGAGAGCAGATAAGGATAGAACAGCTTGGAATAACCTGACATGCTGCAGCCAGTCTGTCTTCATTCATTCATCCACTCGTTCATTCTTTCTTTCTTTCTTTCTATCCTCACTTATTCTGTATATGTATGTTTCTCGCTTTGTTATTTTGACTCATTATTCTTTGGATTCACAGCATATGTTTTGCTTTGAAAATAAGGAGAAGAAGAAGCCAGCGCTGCGAAAAGAGGTTCCCAGGAGACACACAAGCAAGACACTGTATGTCACTTTGGAGAACTGATCTTGCCTACGCACAAGAAAAGTTTCGTTTTTTCCTTTTATTCCAAAATTAAAACACAGACACCTTATTGTAGATGGTGGGACCTAGGACACAGCCGAGGTGATAAAAGCAGGAAGTTGCAGGTGTGGTACTTCCTTTGCAAGCACTGCTCCTGCAAGAAGTCTTTATCTTTCAAAATCATTGCTGGAATAAAAAAAAACGTCTGAGGCGGCGCAGATGCATGTAAAGTCATTTGAGAATTGCTAGATGGACACTAGATGCAAAGCCAATGGGAGGAGGTGAACAGATTGAGATGGACACACCTTCTCCCTAGGTGAGAAATTCATCTTCCAGCAGGACTCCATCCAGGCGCCTGTGAATTTCTTTCCAAAATAGACAACAAAGTAAAGAAGTCAACCAAAACCTCTCATCATAACGGCTGGTTCTATCGCCCCGGATGCTTTCTGCCGTGTCACTGAACGCGTCATCAAGCCAATTTCCACTTCTTAATTTTCCAAGTCTAGTGATCAAATGTCCTGCTTGAACACACAGGTAGGGGTTGAGTGGTTTACTCAAGGACGCTTCGATAGGCGGAATCATACGTGGTGAGAGCGCAGTGATTGGTGGAATTAGGACTGACTCAAGAGAAAGAGAGAACTGCATAGACACATAGGGATTAGAGAGAGAGAGAACGACAAATAAATAGACAAATAGAAACGTGAGAGGTGAGTTAGTGGTTGCATATTATGTGAATGCTCTTCCTAACCCTAACCCTCCTCCTCTTCAATCTCTCTCTCCCCTCCAAGTGTCTACTTTCTCTGATTAACGAACTCTCCAGCTCAAGGACACATTTATGTAACTTACACACACACAGATTTATCTATTTCGTCTTTAATGCAGTCAGGCTGTG
>OOFE01051518.1:0-10714 GCA_900323365.1 Monocentris japonica | reverse complement strand
AGGAAGCTCCTCCCCCTCTCGATCCATCAGCCAGTAAGCAGCTGAGCAGGTTTCTCTCTCCACAGAGCTGTGCACGCCCACCCACGTGCGCACGCATCCCCCCCGGTAGGCTTCCATCACATATGAACTGTACCCGTGCAAATGCACCCATATAGCAGACACACACACACACACACACACGTGTACAGGAACACAGCAGGAGATGTTCTTATACATGATCACACACATGCAGCTGACATCAGAGGAGAATAAAGTGTAGCACTTCTTTTGATTTGGCAAGACGATTTCCTGCAGCTACCATCCTGGAATGAAAGGAAAGATGGATAGAAGAGGGCTAGCAGATAATGGATGGATGGGAGGCAGAGAAACAAATGTTGAGGCAATATAGGTATTCAAGGAATGGCAGGAAGGAAGATGGGGAAGACTGGAAAAAGAGGCCGATGTGCATTTTTCCTCCTCGATGCCGTGCACACACAGCTTACCTGCTGCTCAGTAAAATGCAGTCAGATGCCAGTTTTAGCAGCGGCCAGGGAGGCTCTGCACACAACCACCACAGCCCAACAGAGAAACATGCTGACATCAGATCTGCTCTTTGTGGTCAAGTTTTATCAAATGCAGTTAAGTCACACAACATCGACGTGAAGGGTTTGATTCCAAAACGCTGTCCAGACAGCATTTCACATTTTTCACCAGCTGATATCAGAGAGAGATTTATACTGTGGATACTTTCTATGGCTAATAAAGGTGTTTCATTTTATCAGAGTCACTTTTTATCTATTCCAGGATGTAACACATATGCAATACCAATATGAACTGATCAGAGGATCAATAACAACACGTTTGGGTTTCTGACTGAACTTGAGGCGTCCCTGTCTGTCTTTCTGTCCATCGTTGTGTCTCGTTGTTCTCTGACAAGCTGACAATGATGACAACTGTCTCAGCTGAATGATGGACGATTTACTTGTTGTCATGGCAACGCTGACAAATTCTGATTTGAACGTTAAAACACAAGTCTCATGTAGGTCACATGACTCAGGATCTGGTTCTGGAACTCAGATCCGTGTGGTCCAGGTGGGAATTGACAAAATGCGACTCCATGCAGCTTTTTGCTGTTCACACTGACGAGAAAACATCAGATCTGAGTCATATGGGAGGGAAAAAACAGAATTGGGACACTTTCAGCTGCAGTGTGAACTTGCATTAAGTTGTCAGTTGTGTATGTTTGTGTAACACCCTTTTGCTATCTTCTTGTTTATATGCCACTCTTTTGTTCTGCATCATGCTACTCCCTGCTGCAGCGGTCCAATCTCCCCACAGGGATCATTTATGTTTCATCTAATCTACTTTTTTCTGACACCTCAAAGGCAAAACGTGACCTGATGTTCCCCATTCAGTACTACTAAGGCATAGATACAACATCTGTCCTTTTGGAACCAAACTGTTTTTTCCCGATGTCTGCTGATCCACCACATCAAATCAAAACCTCAACACTGATATTTGGTTCAGAGGGAGGAACAAGGGTCACGTCGAGCACGGCGTTCCCTTCCAGGCTGGTCGTCGGTGGCGAACAGAGCAAGCATTGAGAGAGCGAGGGTTATTTTTTTACCATATGGCGAGCGTTGAGGCGGGTGGCTGGCTAGGAAGACCATCAGCCATCATGTTTACGTCTTGCTTTTTACTTTTGTTTTCTAGGTCAAGGGTCAGCGTTTGCACATCTGCCGGCGTTATGGGGCTGAACGTCGCACCGGGGCTGGCTGAACAAGCAGTCAGTTGTTTGACACCCTGTAGGCCATGTAAACACACACACACACACACGCGTGTTGCCAAGTGAACGGTAAACGACCTTGGGTAAACAGTGGAGGGCAGCCGGCCAGCAGGAGAAGACACCTTGTGACCGAATGTTTAGAGAACAGAGCTTGTGATGCCGATTCGAAGCCCCGCGGCGAAAGTCAGAACATGTACTCGAGCAGTGGTTCTCAAAGTTGGGTTCGGAGCCCTCCAGGGGTCCTCGAGAGGATTGCAGGAGTCCCCCAGCAATGAGGAATAGTTTAAAGGGGCCCTATTGTAGGTCGATCTTTTCCGTTTATATGAAGACATTATTAAAGTTTGATTTTGTTTGCTAAAGTTATTACATTTTAAATATCCGCCCTTTCTACTAAACAGTTTCACGCCAACAAATTGGACTTGGTGCTGATTGGCTCCCCTCACTAATGACTTCCTGAAATCCGTCCAATCAGGCCAGTTTGCAGCAATTGGACTGGAAAGCCTCCAGTCAGCAGGTTGACCTCGTTTGAATTAGAGGAGCGGCTGCTGTCGGCCAATCAGGGTCCAGTATTTGGAGTTATTGATTCAGTAAATTCCCTTTTAACTAAAACACATTGACTTGCTCAACATCATGAAGAACATTTTTCTCATCTCCAGCCGTAGTACATTTGAAAAAATCAAAAATCATGAAAATAATTTGGCACCTTTTAATGTAATAATGTAATTGAATTCCCAGCTGCTGTTCTCATCGTATGTTTCATCTCTACTATCTCCCCACATACAGTGTAGTAACCGGTTATACTGGGCAGCTCCCAGGTGTGAGTGTGTGTTTGTTTGCAACTACTCCGCCAGTTGCTATAAATGCGTTCTTCGTCAACGTGACTGGTGCAATAAAGGTTAAGGAGGGTGGGGGAGATGGTGGAGGTAGGAAGGTGACCTCATTTCCTGACGCTTTTGCAACTCAAGCGAGGACTGAAAGGTCAGCGCCGCTGCAGCTGGTCGGTGTAAAATAACGCAGGGATTTCATTAGTCTGGTTTCAGTGGAGAGTTTTAGTGTCCCATGATGGTCTCAATGTTTCAGAGGCTCTTGCACTCTGACAGGAATGAGATTCTGAGGGAAACGCTTGAATACCTGCCATTTTTTTTGGCATGAAAATAATCAAATGTCTGCAGCTTTAATACAAAAATTGTTGCAGGGATTGAACCCGTGACCTTCTGGCCGTAGCATGGTCCCTCTAACCACCAGAACACCTCCCACCCCCTCCATCCATCCATTATCTACACTAGTCATGACCCCACACATTCATATATAATTCATACATTTATACAGTCATACATCATTCATGCTTTCATACACCCACACACCCACTCTCTCTGCCTTATTTCCAACCAGCGTTTCTTTACAGAGAAATGCGGTTGCTTTGCATCCACGCCGTGACCCTCCGGAGGTTCTGGCCAAATTGAATAAACCTCAGGCACATGGTTCATTAGGAAATGCCTGCCTGGTGCCACAGGCAATTAATCTTTACAGCGCAAGTCTGGCTGGCTGCTACTGTCAGACGTACAAACACAGGAACAGCCCTAGTGCACCTTATGACAGGAAGATGTAGCCTATTAGCGACACCAAAAGACGCCATGACATTACGTTGAGAACATGAGGACACAAACTACATGATACCTTTATTATGGGATTCCAGATTACACAGCGTGAACATAAACACATTGTACCCAACGAATGATGCAGTCCACCTCTGGGCCAATCAGTAAGTAATACGTCACCTTGTTTTGACGTGTAGTTGTAGCGCCCCCCTTAGGCCAATCAGTGCATCATTTCGTCATTCATGAAAAGATTACTTTCTGCCCGACGACAGCACTTTACTGCTGAAAAGACATCATACAGAATGTCACCTGTTTTTCCCAGGGGTAGCTTCCAGTCTCTCAAAGGGAGTCGGTGTATTAACACCTAGAGGTCAGAGGTCAGCGGTGCTGGAATCAGATTTTCTGAGTGCTGGGGAACACAAGAGGGAGGCCCCGGCTCTCTGCCTCCATTTCATGGGAACCAAAAAAAAAAACAAAAATCACATAAACTACAAAAGTATTTAACACACTTGCAAAGTTCATTGCAAAGTGAGATCCCCACCATTTGAAAAACGTGACGCCAACTGGCTAGACTTTAATTTGTTTTACATCACCAGAGCACTGAGGACACGCACACAAACATATACTAGTACATGAACAACAGAACCAGGGTAGAAACATGATTTAGCTCAGACTACCATTAGATGTGGAAGCCTATAATAACTATGTTTAAGAGCTAGATGAGGAGTAATAAGGTAAAAATATCAACAATAAATGAGCAATAAATACACAATAAATAAATAAGGATTATTTGTTAAAAGCGCTGTTGAAGAGCGTTGTGCTTTAGGGAACATTATTCTTTTTGTGCTCTATTTGATTTCAATTTAGGAAGTCGGTAGCAGAGTACTTATATAATGAATTTTGACTTTTAATAGTATTCTTTTAAATATATTTTAAGTCTCGATACAGAAAGGGGGTTTTGATGTTGATGTGTATTGTTACATGGAGTTTTATATTTGTCATGCCGCCGGTCTCTTGGTCTGTCTTGAAAAAAGATATCTAATCAATGGGACTGCCTGGTTAAATAAAAGTTAAACACATTTTGAAATACCCCAAAATGAAGGGGCTCGTCCGACTGTGACCTTGAACACCAATATTCACCTCCCTCTTACCGTAAGCTGTGAAATCACAGAGGCAAGCAGCCAAAGTCACTCCATTGTTACTGTAATGACTCTCCCAGTGCATTAGTGATGGTTTCCCACTAAGTACACTGTAATCACACAAATGAATGAAGAGCTACTCTGCTAGCAGCGTCACAAACAACAACTTAAAGCTATGACTGGTTCTGCTACGTTGCATTAGCCTGTGTCTCGGGGCACGTTTTCATAAAGCATTTGACGGACAGCGGCGGACAAATTCAACGTTTAACGAGCACAATGTTTTCATAATTTGACATAATGGTAAAAAAAGATCATATTACAGCAGCTTTGGAAAGTGTTTTGAACTGATATCAGAAAGGCATTCAGGTCCTGATTTCCCAAAATGATGCACGACTACGACTACGGACGTCTCAACTTTTGTTTCGGCGCGAGATTTACGTAGCAACATTTATTCAACGTCAAAATGTTTGCTGGGATTACACCAAGTTTTTGGGAAACAGTCCCGTTGGTCGACTTTGCTTTTCCATGTCACGATAGGAGAACCACCAAAATCGTCTCTTGTGTCTCTGGTAGATTTCTCTCTCCTCTGCACATGCTAACATGTTAGCATACAGTATGCTGAGTACCCATAGGCAGCTAGCAGTGTTTTCTTTTTTTTTCTACCAATTCTCTCGTGACATAAAGGGAAAGTTGACCCCAAAAAGTCGGAGTAGTCCTTTACGGTTTCTATTTCCTGTGTAGCTCAATGGCTAGAGCAAAGGCGCTAACGCTACCAGGGTTGGGGGTTCGACTCCCCAAGAGGCTCCAGGCTAAAAATGCACACAATCACGGTACTCTGTAAGGTGATTTTATGTTAGCCACAAATGGATTGAGTTTATGCTCCAACACAAGAGGCCCAGAGTACACTAAGCCGCTCGCTGAAGCTACGATAATAACTTCATCATTACAGTCCATTGTTTAAATGGGCTTTAGATTACATGGCTCCCAGTAGGTTAAATACGCTTCCAAACAGGCGTTTTAGCTAATGGCTCCCTGGAAGATTCACATGGACGAGGACTTAAAGTATGCAAACATACACATGCATGCACACACACACAAACACACACACACACACACACACACTGGTGTGAAAATAGTGGAAAGTCCCCCAGTAAGCAGTGCTAATTGCCACAGCTGGCAGACGAGGTCTAATAATAGAATCACTTTTAATTAAATCCTCTGCCTCTTGAATTCATCTCAAGCTTCAGAACAATGCGTCGGGCTAATGGGAGCGGGCTGGAAGCGGAAAAGCACCGAGGATTTTACCGCCGCGGCACTTCGCTTGACGGCAGTTCACAGCTTAGCGTGTTGACAGATAGCGGATCAGAAATGCCTCAGTCGTTTCCCCCACATGAATGATTTTCTCAATTAGTACAGGGAGGGGAAGACCTGTGTGTGTGTGTGTGTGTGTGTGTGTGTGTGTGTGTGTGTGGTGGGGAGTTTACATCTACATGAGTATGTGTTCATGTGTGTTTACGCATGACTGTACGTGTGTGTAAGTGCTAATGTGTGCAAGATCATGAGTGTGTGTGTGCATGTACACGTGTTAGTGTGTGTGTGTGTGTCTGTGTGTATGTAAGTCTGCGTGAACATGTTTCTTTGCTGTATTTGACTCCTGGCCAAAAGTATTGGGAAAATGATGCCAATTTCATTTCATTCCAAAGCCTCAGAGTTAAAAGTGAGCTGTGCTGAGAAAACCATTTCACAGTTTTCACTGGGAAACAGTAAATTACTGCCTTGAGTTCCTGAATCCAATTAGCACGTTGCTTCACTGAGGCCTGGGGGAAAATACTCTCAATTTCATGGCAGACTGTTTGAAATGATTGAGATGAGTTTTTTTTTTTTTTTTACAGGAGAGTAAGACAGCGACAAAAGAGTAAGTAATGTGAAATATGTTATATTTCACAATACTTTCCCCCCTGTCTCTCCCCCTGCTGTGTCTCCATTTCTGACTTCCTGCTGTCTCAAGAAAGAAGAGACACTAAGACGCTTTTATTTATTTATTTTAATATTTAATCTCATAAACCCCTCTGTAAACAAAGCAAAAGTGAAGGGACATGGAGGCGCCATTGGGCCTTTAAAACAGCGATAGAGACTTTATGTAATGTAATGTTTTATCTAATATTTTATGTGTTGTTTTACAGTCTATATTTAATTTCCTGATCCTTATTATTACTGAGAATAAATTGATGGTTCTGGTAATTATCATCACTTTATTAAGGAGGCCCAGAGAGATGTCCTCGACTGGAAAACGATATTTAGTTTAGAATATTTCCACTGAAATGCTGATGTTTGAACAAACAGACGCTCCGATAATGATGTTTGTGGTTGGAGGCTATGCTCGGATCTGTTGACACTGGCACATGAAGTATTAACCGTGTGGCTGACTCTGAGGGGGGAACCATTACTCGCTCCTTCAGGGGGGAAGAAATTGCCTCTGTGTCATTAACTGTATCAGCGATATCATATTTCATCAATTATCTGACCTGGGGGGTTGTAAGGACACGTCACTCCGGGACAGCAGAGACCATCCCAGTACTGAAAGGTCACAGGTTCCATCCCTCAGCAGCCATGTGTGCTGTCGAAGTGCCCTTGAGCAAGTCACTGAACCCCTACCTGCACACTCGTTGTAGTTTGCCCTGGATAAGAGATGGCACATTTAAGTTTTAGTGATACAAACATTTCTTGGAGGCAGAGTTGCTCTGCAGGTAGAAATAATCTCATTGGTTGAGTTAAACCTCAGTGGGCGGAGCCAAAAAAACAACACAATTTCAGAGCACCAGTTAGTTAATAACTAGCAAACCTGAATGGTAAAGAAGGAACTCTGGTCAAAATATGACGTTCATGATGTTGGAAGGTCAACTGGCTAGCTAACTAGCTTACCTAGTTAGTTACAGGCTAGTATGGCTAGTTTGAACTTGGAAGGTCAGCAAGGCTAACTAGCTGACCTAGTTAACTTAGTATGGTTAAAGGTTGTAGATACGACCTACCAGCTGGGAATTTCTGACTTCCGACTTTGAATGGAACGCAGCATCCTCCTAACAAAACTGTCTCTTTGGCTCCTCCCATTGTGGTTTAACTCAACCAATGAGATTACCTCTGCCTCTGAGAAACGTTTGTAGAACTAAATCTGTGGATAGTGGCCTCGCCTACAATGCCTAAATGTAAATGTTAGGACTTAGCTGCTGTTTGTAGTCGTAAATTCTTGAGACTGCATTTGTAAAACACAAATACAGGCTAGCAGACGCCGTCCGTCCACTCTCACTGTACGTGCATTGATTCATCAATTTGCTCACCGATCCATTCTTTTAATCTGTCTGCTATACTGTATCCCTCCATCCTCCATCGTCCACCCATCTGCCAATTCATCAATGAGTCTAGCATCCATCCCTGCATGCTTCCACGCTGCAACCAGCAGGTTAACACCACCAACATCTTCAGGGAAAAAATAACACAGCAGTATATGATTTAGATGAAGCTGCAGCCTCTCTGATGCCATACATCCTGATAGTTAATAGACTGTCTCTGATCCACAGTAATAACACACACAAGTCACATAGGGCCACGGACAAGTTCTAATAAACAACATTTTTCATAGGGAATATAATCTAATTTACTGGAAGCCCCCCTCCTCATTCCAAGCCCAAGACATGCTAACAGATTAGCCTCTGCTGAGTCTTGTTAAAACACCAGTGAACAAAAGCAGCAGTGAGGGCTCGCTGGATGACTAATGGGAGGAAATGGGGATGTCTGCCACTAAAACAAGTCGTTGGGAGCTATTTTGGGCTCAGAGTTGTTAAACAAAGGGCCCCATATTTCGGTCAAGCGGACCATTTATAAAAACAATGGCCAAGGCCTGGAGGCTAAAGCTGGAGAAGGGCTGAAAGTGGTCGTAAATGTCAGATACACCACCTAAAGAATAGCCTGGGGTGTAAACGTCCAATATTACTCAGGCTATTGTACCTGATAGATGTAGTGTTGGACGGCACAGCAGGTGACTAGTGAGTCTACTTGTTAAAGCTGCACTTGACAAGTCTAAACCAGGAAGTGGTGCAACAGAGCGACCCATCCCCTCTAACTGAGACGCCGTAGAGTCACCCTATTTGCCACATTACTATTATTATTACCGGGTGCGGTCACGTGGGAAATCTCTCCACACAGGAAGTGATGAATCACACTGGGAGCTGACCAGTATAACCAGTCTTCTACCGGTGGCCACTAAGCAGCTCCACTGGACCAGTTAGGAGTTAAGTGCCTTGCTCAAGGGCATCACAATGATCGTTGTTGAGGGTAGGGAAGGGGGTTCTTCATTCACTTTCTCTGCCCAGATTTTCCCAGATGGAATTTGAACCAGCAACCTTCAGGTCACATCTCTCCGTACAGAATAGAACGGTGACTTCACGTGTGACTTTAGTGCTTTAAAAGCATCTACTATCCATGTATGATAAGAGTGTGTATGTGTGAGATGTTCAGTAAGGGTTAATAACATGATCAGCCATCCCCCAGCAGGGCTGCAGGTCAGAGATGTTGGTGAAGGCATAACCTTTACTGAAAATCTCCTGGTAAGCCACAGTATGATGAGGCAGTCTGCATGATCCTTACTTTTTTATTTCATTCAGTCTCCATCTTTGTCTCTCAGCCTCGTTGCTGTGGTGTTCCTCACTGTGGTGTTCCTCACTGTGGTGTTCCTCACTGCTCTTCCCAGAGATCACCTGTCAATCAAACAGTGTGTCCAGTACTGTGACGTCTTTCTCCTTGGATTTTCTGTTGATGGAGTTTGAGTTTCTGTAGGTGGCGCTCTTTTCTTTGTCTGTTCAGCCATAGTGGCTATCGCTGCTCATGCTAACTACCCAGTTCTTCTTCTGTTTATTCCACACAAACCAGAAACGTGACCAGAAAGGTGCAAAATGACATTTCTTTATATGAAAATGTCACAGATTATTAAAAATGCAAACTATAATGAATTACCAACTATAGTGTTTCATTTTTAACACACGTCTGATTTGGGACAACAAAGATGTCTTGTGGGCTTTGTCAGTTATACCAGGAGCTGTGGCTGGTGTATGACTACCCAGTCCTGCTACCATCTCTAGCCATGACATGATAAATGTTCCTATCCCGCCAATCAGATGGATGTATTTATTTTGGGAGCGCTCTCTTTCTGCTGTTTCTGAAGCTGTCTTTGTGTCTTGCTGTAATCCCAGCTGCACAACAGACATGTCACGAGGCAAACCGTTCGCCTCCGTTCACTGTCTATGAGGCACGTAAACGTGTGCGCACGGCATGATGGGATAAGTGGTGAACCAGGCCCACGATGTCATGAACAAGTTGAAAAAGTTAAATTAACCAATCGCATTCGTCATTCAATTTTAGTTCTTTGTCTTAAACTGGGAGATGGAGGAGAGAATTACTTCAGTTTTGTCTGGATTTCCCAAATTATTTGACCCATCTCTGTCAGTTTACAAAGATCTTGACAAACACAATAAAGCATGGAGGAAAGTGACCGACTGTTGGTCCTGATGGTGTGTAATGTTACCTGCAGTAGCCTGGTGGGCTAAACAAGTAATGTTAGCTTGCTAGCCTACACATCCAAATAGCTGTAGCCACGTAGCTCGCTAGCTTGCTGGAGTAAAGCACAATTTCAACATTATGTCTTCCAGACATATGATTGTGGACTGCATTTGGGCAAAATGAAATGAAGAAAATGATTAAAAAAGAACATGATAACAAAAAAAATGATAAAATACAAAATAGTAAATAATGTTAAACAAACTGACAAACACCCACAGGGCCTCTCAGGCTTTACAGTTTACCTAAGCTTCTTTCATCTCCTGTGTTGTTGAAATTCAGAACAATTGTCATATCTTGTGGATATATTGTCAATTTAACACTCCAGTTCATCGTCTGCTTGTTCTTTGTTTTTTTCCATGAATAATCCACAAGATTGATTATGAGTATTGGAGTGAAGAGTTCATTTCCAAGATGCTATACATCCATTAAAGAAAAATCATTACCTGGAGTTCATCAGGAATGATGTACTATTGTTTAAATAGTTTTTAAGTGTAGATTTTTCTTAAATGGTGCATTTGGCATGTTGGAACAATATGATCTGATGGATAGGCACACATTCCATGCAAGATAATCCTGTGTCTGAGCATACTAATGTGTTAAAT
>OOFE01051514.1:0-16113 GCA_900323365.1 Monocentris japonica | reverse complement strand
AGCGCTCAGGACCTCAGACTGGGCCTAAGGTTCACCTTCCAACAGGACAATGACCCTAAACACACAGCCAAGACAACACAGGAGTGGCTTAGGGACAACTCTGTGAATGTCCTTGAGTGGCCCAGCCAGAGCCCTGACTTGAACCCAATTGAACATCTCTGGAGAGACGTGAAAATTGCTGTCCACCGACGGTCCCCATCCAACCTGACAGAGCTTGAGAGGATCTGCAGAGAAGACTGGCAGAAAATCCCCAAATCCAGGTGTGCAAAGCTTGTCGCGTCATACCCAAGAAGACTCGAGGCTGTAATCGCTGCCAAAGGTGCTTCAACTAAGTACTGAGTAAAGGGTCTGAATACTTATGTCAATGTGATATTTCAGTTTTTCCTTTTTAATACATTTACAAACATTTCTAAAATTCTGTTTTCACTTTGTCATTATGGGGTATTGAGTGTAGATTGATGAGGGGAAAAATGACTTTAAACAATTTTAGCATAAGGCTGCAACATAACAAAATGTGAAAAGTGAATGAATACTTTCTGAATGCACTGTATGTCCACTAGCTATGGCAGTCTTCAATATAAAATGTCAATGTATTCAATTTCTAAATCACTTTCACTTGAGCCATCTTAAGTTTAGGGGTGTTTTTTTTTTTTTAAATCCTTTAAAAAAGGTGCATACTTTCCAAAATGGTAAAAAACAGTGACTGTATTTTTCATTGGTTTTCAGAGGTTAGTTTGTCCATGAAATATGGGCTGATGTATTGGCTTGTATACTTGCAACGAACCTGTAGTTTGTAGTGTAGCATGAAACTGTCTACTTTTTGATTACAGGCAGCAATCAAAATAATGGCATAATTTTGCTTAAGCATGGTAACATGTAGTCATTCATAGCATTTGAAATATACAGGATTAAGTGGGTCGATAAAATGAAATCGATCAAACAACAGATTAAGGGTCATCGTTTTCCAAATTCAGTAATTGTTTTATTGACCCGCTGATGAGATGATATTAGCTGTTAAGTTATACCAGTGAGCTACTGTGTGAGCTAACTTGAATTTATTTTTCTGTTATATTTTCCTACAATGACGCGCACAGTTGGCAAGCATGTAATGCTAAGCTGGTTTTCACTAAGTCAAAGTTTTTAAAACTTTTTGTACACAATAAATGCATGCTATGTTAAAATACTTTTGTAAAACAGATGCAACTAAAATACAACTAAACAGCTAGGATAATCTAGTGTACCAAGTGAGCAAGCACTCAAAAGACACAATGTAATTCTTTAACAATAGACATTTGTTTATTGGATCCCAGGGTTGGTGCAGGAAGTTGAGCATACAACACTCAAGAAAAAAAAAAAAAAACGACAGTTCAGAATTCAGACATCATAGCCAACAATGCTTCCTTTGCCAATGCACTCTCCAATATAGAACCACATCAGCACTTCAGTGGCCACCAGTCCATTCCTTAACGCATCCTGTAAAAACAAGTTGAAATTAGCCAACACTTAACATTTTTTGTAAAGTGTTTGTTTTCTTTGTTTTCCTGCCACAGACAGCCAACTTAGTCCCATTATTTCCCCATGGATTTTTTTTAACAGCATAGCGTGCAACAATGAAAAGATTGAATGTTATACATAACCATATGAAAACTACAAAGAAATAAGAGACCACCCCCATTTGCCACTGCAGATGGAGCCCTTTCAAATGGCTGAAGGAATTTTATCTTTATTATTTCATAGACACGGGAAAAAGTAAACCCCTTGTACAACCCAGGGGAAAGATTATAGGTCAATGCCTCCAGTAAGGTTCTTAGATAGATACTTTACTTTATTGATCCCTGGGGGGAAATTCTCTATTATTAATAGATAAAGTCTGCATGTTTTAGATGAGCAGCAGACTTTACTTCAAAATGTCAGTGAGACTTGAGATTTAACCACACAGCCCATGGACCATTGACAAAGAACATCATCTCATAACACATGGAGATTCATAAACAAATTTGCTTTGCCCTAAAACTTAGACTTATTGTGTTTTTGACCAAAAATACCACCCACCAAGCGGCAAATGCTGGTAAAATTTGTCTTTGGAGGATTAGGGTCACCTGCCAGACTGGCTGTAGCTTTCTGAGACAATAACATCTGAATGCCTCAGTTATCCAGTCTTTGGTCTTTGCCTTTTCTCAAACTATCCCTGCTGATCACCTTACACTCTTCCTGACCATGAGCCAATCAAATCAAAGCAAAACAATGTCTGTCTCTGGCTCCTGGTTCGTGATAGCATCTAAACATATTATCTACATCAGTTAGTTTAAAAAAAAAAAATCTAGATTCGTCGGGTTCTAACATCCACGCACCTTTACTGTAGTTTGTCCAAGGCGTCCCGACTGGAAAGCCTTCACGAGGTTTGTAGCCCCTTCAATGGCCTTGGGGATCTCAGCAGGTGAGGGAGGGATCAGTTCAACACGGGCGTAATGCCAGAAGGTCGCTAGCCGGGGTTTGGAGTAGGTGACAGCGGCTACCAGAGAGGAAACACGGAGGTCATGTCTCGGATAGTTTATGTATATCTAGTGTAGTGTATGCTATCGGTAGAGAGGTTTACTATTTTGCGATTTCGTGCTGTAGGACAGTCCTTCATGTTGCTAGCGAGTATTAGCCGGCGAGCTATCTGGCTTCTCTTCGTACATTATAAATTACACTAGTAACTCGTCACAACTGGTCTACAAATAAATCAGTCCCACAAGGAAAGAAAGCAACAGACACATTTACACTTCACTGGTGATTTCCAGCCCTAGGTACCGTTAGGTAACGTTGAAGCCAGTTAGCGAACGCTGTGGCTAGGTCATGGTCTGTGCTGTTCTAGTAGGTTAGCCTAGCTAGCTAACTGCTGTCAGGTGAAACTTATACTTTTCATGCATCTTCCTATAACGAGTTGCATGTTAAAATTAGTATAAGCAACAATTTAACTTACCGCCGAGCACTGTAGGTACTTTTGCCACCAATTTCTGCACCGCTTGAGCCATGTTGAAGAGCTGTCGGATTCTCACGGCTCCTGGTTCCTACTTAGCCGTGTCAGCCGACTGAATGTCACCTCCAGCAGAAGGACCCACTAGTGCAGTTGGCTACAGAACTGCCTGTATAGAAACAAGCTGTTCTGCACTGTGTATGGTCTACACTAGTAGTCCCCAACCTAGGGTCCGGAGACCCACAGTGGTCCTTCAGCGGGTTACAGGGGTCCCTAAAAAACGATGAGTAATTTATGCAGAGAAATAGATCCTAGAATTCAAAGACACTCTCTTCTTAAAAAAATAAAAAAAAATAAAAAGCATTTTAAAAGCTAGAAAATACGTGTTTTCTCCCTTCCTTCCTTATTTTTTAGCTTTAAACTGGCGCCAGTTTTTTATCTTGTTTACTATCTATTATGTTTTGTGCATGCTTTGGACCCTGATTAAAGCAGCCAAGCCTCAACGCGTTGGTCCGTTATTTTATACATACATATATATCATTTTTATTTTATTTATTTTAGAAACCATCCATCTACAAGACTTTTAAAATTTCTAAGAAGAAATAATTCTTTAGAATTCTTCGGACTTACATTTCTGCCCAGCTTTCCAAAGAGCACCTCTCGCCTCTACATAGTGTTCAAGCCATCATTTGAGGTATAGTGTAACTTCACTTATTCTGTAGAAATTATTCCAGTTAGACGATGTATAAGATAGGTATCATAGGTTCACTCTCTCCTAAGTCGATCGCCCTAAGAGTAGACAGTTGTACAATTCAATGCATGTGGGGAATCCAGTGTGGGGATTCCTGGGACATGTCTTTTTGGTTAAAAATCCTAGAGGAGTAGGCATGATTTTAGTAGGATGATCCAGCGCTATGGGTAGATCTAAAAATATGTCGCGTGTTCAACATGGGAAAGAAAATTCGGGGGCCATATACTTATATATTTTATACATATTTAAAATATGTCACACTACAAGGAGAACAATAAAAAATGTTCCATCATTCTACAAAGTACAAGAATGTCAAAAGTAACAATTTGTTAGCTACATTCTGTACTTCCAGATATACACCATCTCTACCAGAAAAAAACATTTTATATGTAATTGTGTCAAAGATAAGTTATGTTCCAATTCTACCCAATAGAATTATTTGGACCTTCACTTATCTTTCCTTTTAAATGAGATAAGGTACATGTGACTTTAATCAACCAAAAAAGAGTAGTGATCATGCAGAGGGCATCTCTGAAGTTATCAAACATTAAACTGTGGTGCATTTCAAATTTTTTTTTATTGTGTTTCAGGCAGAATGATTACTTTTCAATATAAATATGATTTAAGTGCAATGCACTTATCTCTTTCTGATTAAGATAATGTCTGGTCATTGTTGAACAAGACTGACACTGTAAATCTAATGCATCCCTAAATGCAGTAATACAGTCACACTAATCATTCATTACAAAATTGCTTTGCGGTTTGTGCAGTTGAGACTGTTTGTACACTTCCTTCGAGATACATTTTTCTTATTTTAATTCATCTTCCATCATCTTTTGGATTCATTCAAGCTACCCAAACATCAGGTCAAGGTGACTTTAAACAATAATTATTTACTCTTCTTTGAGACTAGTATTTTCCAGCTCAACTCAAGGTGAAGTCTCCCCAGTAGGATGTTGGGGAACGCCATCACAAGAGCATTTTTCACTCACACAGCTGATAAATCCTGAGTTTCTTCCACCTGTGGAGTAACAAACAAAATGACGTAATATTGTGCTCATTGAACTGACAAATTACTTTAAAATCTCTAATCACGTTATATTTCTTTACCTCAGAGGCAATGATGTCTGTAGAGGGCGTCTGACTCTGATTCAATTTGCTGTAGCCACTCTTTTCCATAACCAGTAAGGAAAGAATTTCCCCTCCTTCCTTCACCAGTAAAATCACATCTTCCAGATATTTGCCCTCCACATTACATCCATTGACTTCCATCACCACATCCCCTACAAGCAGCCCTGCTCTCTGCCCTGAGCCCCCCAGAGCCACCTACAGGAAGAGAGGAAAAATCAACACCGTATTAATTACTGAACTCTACCACAAAAAAAAATAACACCCAGACCTTGTATTCATTTTACTTTTGTAACCAGCGAATGATGACTTCAGGACAGCATGCTTTAGTCACCAATTGTCAAATAAATAGCCAGTAACTCTTTCATCCCCACCTGGCTGATGAAGGTCCCAGGACGCTGTGGGACACAGCCCAGGTTAAAGCCAAACCCCAGAGGGCCTTTCTGGAGAGAACAGTGTCTCGGACTGGGCAGGCCAACCGTTTCTTCTTGTGGTGTCTGCTCTGCTACTATAGATGTTGGCACGCTGCTCTCCTTTCCTCTCTCACCAGCATCAACCCCACAGAAGAGAAGCGGTGATAGACCCAACTGCAGAAAATGAAATGAATACACAAGGGCATCAATGGTATGGTGAGTGCCACACCATGCCATGTCCAGTTGACACCCATGTGTTAGCACTTTATTACTAGAAACATGAAATATAAGCCATGGTGTTTTGCAAAACCCTTTGTATGGGTAATGGTCTCACCTACCTTGATGTAAAACTCCAGCCCCTGGGGAGTGATGGTGCTGAGGGTGACCTGTTGGCCTCCCTGTCTCACTCTGTCCACAATCTCCTCATGCTTCAGTGACTCCACTGACTCCCCATTGACCTCCAGCAGCAGCTCTCCATCTTGCAAACCTGCCCTCTCTGCTGCGCTGCCACTGTCCACTTCACGCAGAACATGAACTATTGTTGGAAATACACAAAAATGAAGTAATAATCCAAAAGGTAGAGTGCACATGTTCTACTTTGAGTTTGTTTTTTTTCCTCTTACCCGTACGTCCTGATGGTGTCTTCTCCTGCCTGAGGAGGAAGCCATAGCCTTCAGGTCCCGGGACCAGGTGGAGTTTTCTGGCTGTGTGAGGCAGGTTATGTGAAGCAGCCATGGCGGGCAGAATGGGCATCCTTTGCCGGACGTAGTTCTTCTCGCTCTCACTGTCAATCACCAAGATGGTGATGTGATCGCCACATTTTTTCACCTACAATAAAACAGTCTTTATTACTCCTGGGGAAGGTTGGAAATAATACATTTCCCTTTTGCTGTAATTTAGTAGTTTTTGTGTAGTTGTTAGTTGTTAGTTATTTCACTTTCACTTTTTAAAGTATGTTTGGACTGAAGTATTTTTCTTTGTTACATCACATCTTAGTACAAACTTTTATAGATGCCTATCAGCAGAAATTAAGCTGATTGTAAAACAAGTTCTTTGGCATGACACTACGCACCATCTTGCTGAGTGCAGAGTATGTGAGATCAGACACCGTTGCTCCATTCATCCACACCAGAAGATCTCCCTTACACACCCCTGCCTTTTCAGCCGGGCCTCCTGCCACAAGGTCCACAGAGAACCGACCCTTCTCTCCTACAGGGCAGGAACAGGGGTAGAAACGGAATAGCACCACACGTTATCAACAACAGACTTTAAATTAAGGTTCTGCTGTTAAACACGTACTGTAATCAATCCAGGACCTATTGTGATTACCAATAATAACATTACCTTCCACGGGTGTGAAGTTGATGCCCAGACCTGAGGCTGGGTTGCTGGTGATGTGGCAGAGTCTGGGTGGCTTGCAGCCCTCGGCCTTGTGTGCTCTGGCAAGGAGCCGGAGGTCTTGTCCCCGGGACACCGCCTGCTCGTATTCCTCTCCATCCAATACTAATAGACACAGCTGGTGTCCACTTAGCTTTATCTTCCTGGCCACCTGATTCATAAAGACAAATACAGAGTCGGTCCAGTTAGAATATATTATTATACAATCATGATTGAAGGTTTGTGATCCTGATTTAATCAAAAGCAGCATTTTCTTGACTTAAATAAAGGATCTATATTTACCAATTTCATATGTTTTGAGAGGAAATTGTGAAGAGAGTGGTGACTGTGCATCATTCTGGATAAGGTTAGAAAGTCTAAAAGATGTGGACTCCATTAGTCCACTATGAGACAAATAATATACAAATGGAGGACATTTAACTTGACAGAGACTCTGCCTAGAAGTCGACGTCCTCAAAACTAGTAAAAAAGAATAACATCCAGAGATCTTCATTGTTGCATCTGATGTCATTGTGCATCTGTCAACAATAAGAACACTGATTAGAAATGGCTCCCATGCAAGGAAGAAACCTCTAAACAGTACAGTACAGTCCTTTCGAGTAGCGTACGTCATTTTAATTATGTAACAAGATAATCTCACCTCGGGGTGAGAAACATCATCAACAAAGTAGTTGTTGACTTCCAGGAGCCTGTCTCCATCTCGAAGGCCGCTGCGCTCCGCCAACCCCCATGACGTCACATTTCTGATTACATGACCTTGGCAGCCCCTCTCCACCCGCAGATTGAAACCGTAGGACTCCCCCTCCTCTCGTTTGAGAACACATAGACGCGGGCTGGGCATCGACACGGAGTCTGGAGGGGAGGAGATAGATAAGTGCTGTCATAGCTTGCCTGAGCAGTTTCATAACGTTCTGATAGAATATATCTGGATATTTGTGAAGTATGTGTGATACCTGTGTCGTCTGTGATGACCATCACTGGGTTGTCTATTCCCTCTTTAGTATTGAATGTAAATTTCCTTCAAAAGGAGAGAGTTGATACATTTGATTTTGCTTTTCAGTTACTGAGTACGCAGGTTGGTAAATTGGTGAGTATAGGAGTAAAGTATAGCAAATCCATTTGTGTATGAACAGGCCTAATATTCAACTAATAAATTACTATATAATGGCATGTTTATTTTATTAGTCCACACTAACAACACAACCATATCTGCATTAGTGCTCTTAATCGTGACAGGAGGGCTTATCTTGGGCCCAAAGTCTGAAAGGTTCCTATCAACCATAACCTCATGGGGCCTGTCTGGACTTGAGCAGGCTAAATCAGTGTCATCTTATAAATCACTTCTTAAAAAAGATTTATAAAATTGTATGTTGACATTGTATGTCATGATATTTTATTAACTGTCCTTGTCCTTTTTATGTTTTAAGTTTCTCTCTTTGTGTTGTTTTTTACTTTTACTGTTTACGGTATCTTTTATGATTTCATTTATGTAAAGCGCTTTGCAACTGTGTTTTGAAGTGTTATTGAAATAAATATTATTATTATTATTAGTAGTATTAGTAGTAGTAGTAGTAGTAGTAGTAATAGTAGTAGTAGAAGTAGTTTTGTATGATGCAGTGAAATAATGAAATGACTTTTAAAGACATCAGTGTGAAAAATGAGATGAAAAGCCAAACTTACTCTGTCAATGTTTTTACTTCCACCAAACCTTAAAAAACAGAGATGATATCAAGTTAATGGTTTTAGCAGAAATTGAGGTAGTAAACTAATAATTATTATTATTATCATTAGATTAGATTAGATTAGATTCAACTTTATTGTCTTTGCACAGAGTACTGAGACAACGAAATGCAGTTTGGCATCTAACCAGAAGTGCAAATAGCAGTAAAGTGCAGAGTGTGCATATGTACAGTGATAACTATGAAATAAACAGTAAGGGATAAATATGAATATGCTGTATGTACAGGATGAACTATAATTACAGTATAAACATTCTTATCAAAAGTAATACAACAAATTGTTACCATGTTCATTTTCCATCATAACCACACAGTTCAGATCACATTTGGTAGCAAGCCAAGACAAATTATACATGATATCATTAGCTGCTGTCAGTCACAGATCATTTGAACGTACAGTTTTATGAATGTCTGCGCGGTTTTTCCCATCAAACCGTTCTCTGTAACACTGTGAGGCATCAGCTCAAGTGTGAGACTGGTGTTTGAGCCTTGGATGGCGTATCTGCTGACTGTAATTATCAGCCGAGGCACCATAAAGCAGGGCTGGACAGTGTGTGATTACCTTTAGCCTTTGTGCTCTCCATAAAGAGAGGAAATTAAAGACCAGATTTTTAATAAAGCTAAAAAAAAATATTCAGAGTTGCAAATGTCCAATAAAGATTTGAGTTTATCTCTGGCTTAAGAAGAGAAAGATTCATCAAAACTTGGCTGGACTTGTCAGACCTGTGGCAAAACCCACTCATCTCATCCAAGCAGGTTAAAATAAATTTGAAAATACCATTATCTAGCTCTGCTGTCAGGTCATGACTCTGTTTCTCCAGGGGAGGGCCAAAAAAACCATCAGCATTTAAAAGTTCCTGTTCAAATTCCCTCTCCTTAATGTATCTTTCATCTGTTTAATTGTGTAGTAAATAAATAAAAGTTAAACCACTCTGATCCATAACACCTGGGTAAAACCACTGCACAGTAGAAGGTGGCCGTGGTCCATGATGATGCAACCCACAGAAAGTAGGTGACGTCACCAAAGCGTCCAGCAACCCTCCGCTCCCAAATGAAATCCAGCATCGCTTCTCTCCCGTCACATCTAAGTGGCTAAACGTCCAGAGCATGTTATACCACTAATGGGTTACTGTTTGCTTTCCCCCCACCATAAATGTTTCTTTTTCCTGTTCTAGGATATAGTGACCCTGCGGACGCACACAATGGGCTGTTGAGGCTCAACATTTTATCCTACTGCATAGACACAAGAATTTGCAGGCATGATTGATGGTGATTATTTTGCCATTTCTCTGCCTTAAATGTATCTCGCTTATAATCGCAGAAACTGTCATCTAAGAAGTAAAATCTGTAGCTAAGTTCAACAAGTGAAGGCATAGAGGTAAAGTCAAAGTGCTCTTACTGCATTTCCATCTAAAATCTATATTTTAGGGGGGGAATTTATGGGATTATTTGTGGCAACACTGGATATTTTTCTTTTCTTTTCAAGATGCATGATACTTTCAATATAGCACAGAAGTGAGAAACACCTTGAAAGCTCAAAACTGTGCTGGCAGGACAGTAGCATGAATGAGACACAGCAGAGAGAAAAAAGAACATGCCAGCTGGAAAACAAAGATAAAGGAAAATACAAATGGTTTGAAGGTAGTACCTGTAGTTTGTCTCATGTTGAGTCTCTTTCCCGTCGGCTCAGCAGAGAAGCAGACAGAGAGATGTAACAGTGGGCTTACTCTAATTCCCCAGACAGTTAGGTGAACCACAGTGGGACATGGCTCCTCCCCCTCATTAAGGGACAGTGTCAAGCTTAATGTTTAATCTATGTGTGTGAGATTTTGAATGCAGCCACACACACATGGGCATCAGGGAGGTACTGCTTGTACTGCTTCAACTGTCTCAACCACCCTTCACACTTTAAATTTCTGCCTTGGTGTGTAGCATGGACTAATGAAATACCATTGAGAGCATCCTCACCAACTGTATCACAGTCTGGTATGGCAACTGCTCTGTTTCAGACCGGAAAGCACTGCAGAGGGTGGTGAAAACCGCCCAACGCATCACCGGTACCTCACTCCCCCTTATTGAGACGGTCCACCACAAGCGATGTCTGCGAAGGGCGCGCAGCATCGTCAAGGACACCTCTCACCCCAGCCACAGACTGTTTGCCCACCTCCCCTCTGGGAGGCGCTACAGGTCTCTTCGTTCCAGAACCAGCAGGCTCAGGAACAGCTTCTTCCCCTCAGCTGTCACCTTGCTGAACTCTGCATCACGGTGATAGCAGTTCTTCCTCACCTTCCTTCATTGACTGATCAATCTACCTACCACTGCCACACTTTAGTACCTGCACTATATGCCTATATATATTCTTTTTTTTGCACTACTTATACCATTGCACCATATATTTTTATACACATATCACATATATTTTGTAACCTGTTTATACTGTTAATACTGTCATTATTACATATGTTTTATTACCTGTTTATACTGTAATTATAGTTCATCCAGTACATACAGCATGTTCATATCTAGCCCTTACCGTTTATTTCATATTAATCTACCACTGTACAGATGCACACTCTGCACTTTACTGCTATTTGCACTTCTGGTTAGATGCCAAACTGCATTTCGTTGTCTCAGTACTTGTACTCTGTGCAATGACAATAAAGTTGAATCTAATCTAATCTAATAATGTGTAAAGTTACTTCAGTCAATAATTGTTTTATGCCATGCTATAATCTATCAACTTTAGTGGTTATTCCAAAGAGTATGTACAGTATATGGGGGCCCCTTTTGGCACATTAATGGTGTCCAAACACATTCTATGTTGGGTGTGCTCAATGTTTGACGAGTCAAATTTAGACAAACTCCAAATTGGACAAAACAAATAAGTGAAGCAGCAGAGGATGGAGCCTTTCCTTCAACAGTAAACCTAAATTAATCTCCTATATAATTAATCAAAAAAATGAGTAATCAAAAATAAGTAATCAAAAACCTACACTTAATCAAAAATGTTTTTTAAAAAGTGCAGTTAAATTTATGTAACTGTAAAAATAGTTTTCAGATTACAAGACTGAGGAATGAGCTCATGCTGAAGGCATCGATCAGAAAAATAAACATGTACTGTTGTTGGTGTGGATGACAACACTAATCTTGGGTTCCAGACCAAACAAGTTACCATTAAGGCACAACAGCACATATTGTACACAAATGTATAAACTTCTATAAGAATTGGGCTGTACAAAAAACATCAAGATGTTCAGTCTAATTGTTTTGATACTAGAGATGTGCTTACAATAGTGCAGTAAATAATCCATAATGAACTGAGCAAAAAGTCTTCGTCAACTATGAGCCTATTGATTTACAAAGAGGGGGAAGTGCCACATTAAGGAAGAGGGAACAGTTTGAACCCCTTAATTGGTTGAGGCACATAGTTGTGGGGATGTGATGGCAGGTAAATGTGTCAGGCATTCACGCCATCAGGACACCACCCTTCAACATCAGCCGTAAACTTGTTTAACTGGTGATGGATGATGTCAAAACGTATTTTTCGGTGACTATAAACCTGTACATGACCACAGCCAAGTAACACCTCACTTACTGTAGCTGCCAGTTTTAACTCAAGTCAATGGTATTTCAATCACCAGAGGCTAGGATTACAATTATGAGAATTTATTGCAACAACATGAAAAAATGTGCAGAATCAGAGGTTTGGCGTAGACTCCGAAAGGTATCCAGTCTTAGGGTGAAGGGTTGGATGATGCAGAGCTGGAGGGCATGTTCGGCTCCAGCTGACAGATTTATGAATGAAAGAGGTAGCCTTCCTGGTTGAAGTTACGCTAAGCTCCATTTTTATTGATCTTGGGAGTTTGTGTTGAGTTCACATCTGAAAAAAATAGTATCAGGTGGTTGTTCCAACCTTAGTCACTTTGGCACACCATAAGCATGGATCATATCCAGGGCAGTATTTTTTTTTAAGAATAAACAATACATTTTGAATATGTATGCAAAACAAAAAACTTGATTCCAAAACCTGGAAATTTTATTTACAGTTCAAGTCAGTCACATGCAACATTTTCTTAAAATGAATAAACATGAAATTAGCAAAAACAAGAAAAAAAAAAAACTTATTTTCTCCAAAATAGCAATTAAATATACAAAAATAGAGCTTACAAATACTGTACAGCAATCATCTCCAAAAATATTCTGCTGCAGAATTCTTAGTTTTACAAACAATGTCTGTGAGAGCCCACAAACATAATCAGTTAACAAAAAGGTTGTGGTACATGGGGTGGTTGGTGGATAGAGGACAGGGCAACACTGGTACAGGTAGGAAGGGTTAGTTTGGGAGAAGATGGAGGGAGAAATTAGTTTAGGGTTGGAGGGGCACTACTAGAGGTACAGCGAGAATAAATACACACCAAGAAAATTCAACTCAGGGAGGCAGTGATAGAGATTAAAAAGCCCAAATGGTGTGGTCGCTAAAACCAACCACAGGTATCAGGGATCATGAAAACCCAAGGTGTGTGTACCAATTTAATGCTACTTTTTGAGTTTTGTCATTGAGAAAACGCTCCGACTTGAAAAGCTCTTTTGAATAACATTGTCTGCCGTAATATATTGTGCAGTTAGGGACAACTGCATAAATGTGTTTCAGTCAGTCACATCCTACTGTGAATATCCGTGAAAAGTCAGGTGGTTTTCTTTACTGTCTTTTATTTATAAGTGAACTCAGAGGCAGTGCTGACATCAATGGCAATTACAATGGGGAGTTGCCATTTATTACTGAATTCAGTACATTTATTCATTTAATTTATTACTGAATTCACTATGGCACTATAGCTGTTCTCCACTCAAAATCAATCAATGACACGACTAAGATCCTTAAATGTTCATTTTTACTGCTGTGTTGGCACTCTGTCTTAAGTGGGATTAGGACAGCACACAGGAAGAAACAGGGAATTCAAATGGAAAGACTAAAACTGTCAATCAAGCACAATACTTGGATGGGTAAATAGCAGGATGTGCACAGCTGCCATTTCTTTTCTATGAAGGAGCAATCTTCATCTTCCATTATGTATAAATACACTACTACCGATACTGTTCTCCATGTACATTAAACAATAGTGATTTCAGTGACAATTTGCCTATGCAACATACCATACCATTCTCTCATTCTTTTTCTCCAATGAGCCATACATTCAAAGACAAAACCATTAACAGTGGAACAAAGCTTTAAGACTTGTGTTATTGCACATACAAAAATGTGTTGTCTTTTGGAAGAGTGGCAGGGCTACTAGCCAATGGATACCCAATATTGGTTCTCAGATTTTTACATTTGTAATGAGATACAAGGTCAGTGAAACAGTCATCGCCTCTGAATAACCAAAGGCTAGAAGAAAAAAGGTACCAAATACACTAAAGAACATACTTTTTTTTTCTCTTGTTCAATATTAAACCACAATCTCCTTGCTAAGACTGACAAGAACAAAGGCAAAGCGTAATAAAAATAACTTTCACCCCTTTCCGACCTTAAAATACACCATAATTATGGAGTGAAAAGCTTTTGATATTGGCAATCAACACCCTGCCCTGTGCATTTTTCTAGCTTTGGCAGTCTGCCATGGTAGCATACTACCATGCTGCATCAATGGAAGTGGCACACCATCAAGTAAGAACCAATTGAACTGCTTGAGCCGTCCATGTGTCTAGGAACCTATTCACTTCAAGCCTTGACAGTGTTTGTCTTTATAGGATTAAATCCAATTGGGAATAGTGTTGTTAAAGTTTATAATAATTGTTATACTTGTCATTTGACAATACATATCACAGATAATCCATAATCCTTAACCTATATTGGGTCCATCACACTATGGCACACCTTTTCCCCTCCTTGTTAAAGTCATCCGCACAGCACTTTTACCCAATGAGGCTAACAAGAAGACAAAAAGAAATGCACAAAAGCATGGCTCAGAGGGGTCTGTGTAGTGGTGAACAAAAACACTCTGTACTGTACAGAAAGAGGGAGAGAGGGGAAAGCACCAGAATACTGGGCCCAAAAAGCAGGACTACTATGTGTGCAGATGAATGAAAATGCTGCTTCACTCCAACCTGCTGACCACTGCCTCTCTGGCAGCCCAGCTAGGGATGGCTAGTATGTACTCTTGTCCGTCCCTCCCTCTGTGTGTGTGTGTGTGTGTGTGTCGGGGGTATTAAGTAGAGTGTACCTTAACAAAAAGGTATGCTGATGAAGTGCATTGATATGCTGAGTGCAGTAATTCTGTTGCATGTGTCAATCCACTAACTAACTCACTTTGTGCAGGCAGCTACTGCAATTTAAACAAGACTAGGGGTCCCTAGTGATGGCAGGGCCGTTCTGGCCTCCAGACATACACACTTCAAATGTTAAACTAGCAATATGTTAAACCCCAGGGTAATGTATGATGCTGTGCCTACAACCTAGCCCAAAAAAATATATACATTTTAGCACATTTTAGTTGAATAACAGCAACAGCCTGGCTGTTTCTGGTCTCTTTCCAAATTGAATTACCAATCATTTTCTGGCAACATATGTGATATTACATAATTTCAGATAAACATAAGAGTTACGCATTTGTTGCTTTGCACAATGTCTAAATTTGAGAGAATAATCTGAAGCATGCCACTGTGACATTCACTGGCATAGCTCAGCATTGATGAAATAAAATAAAATGATAAAGCAACAAAACAAAATTGGAACATTGGCTGACTGTTCTGTATTCTGTTCTGTAACAGCATTAAGGGGTGATTTGAAGACAATTTGGGTACACATGCTTATATTATTTTACATACATCATACAGTAGCCAAATTAGATACTTTAAAATCTGATTCATGTTGGAATTATCCTGAACTGTAAAATATATATATTTTTTTAGTAGATTGATTATATTTTCACAATAGGCTTGCCAAAACCAAGCACAATGCTTAGGGCACAATTAACTGGGGCCTTTACTTATGTAACACGAATCCTGACGTCTGATTGGCTGTGGCTGAGGGAATCAGGGGTATGCGGCGTCTCTATTGGTCTACTGTCCCTAACATGGGAACTACACTATATGGCCAAAAGTCAGTGGACTACTGACCATCACACCTATATGAGCTTGCTGGACATCCCATTCTAAAACCATGGGCATTAATATGGAGTTGGACCCCCCTTTGGGGCAATAACAGCCACCACTCTTCTGGGAAGGCTTTCCACAAGCTTTTGGAGTGTGTCTGTGGGAATTTGTGCCCATTCAGCCAAAAGAGCATTTGTGAGGTCAGGCAGTGATGTTGGACGAGAAGGCCTGGCTCGCAATCGGCGTTCTAATTCCTCCCAAAGGTGTTCAATGGGGTTGAGGTCAGGGCTCTGTGCAGGCCAATTGAGTTCCTCCACACCAAACTCGTCTAACCATGTCTTTATGGAACTCGCTTTGTGCACAGGGGCACAGTCATGCTTGAACAGCAAAGGGCCTTCCCCAAACTGTTGCCACAAAGTTGGAAGCGCCCAATTGGCTAAAATGTCTTTGTATCCTGTAGCATTAAGATTACCCACTGGAACTAAGGGGCCCAAACCCTGAAAAACAGCCCCAGACCATTATCCCTCCTCCACCAAACTTCACAGTAGGCACTATGCATTCTGGTAGGTAGCTTTCTCCTGGCATCCACCAAACCCAGATTCGTCCATCAGACTGCCAGATAGTGAAGCATGA
>OOFE01051513.1:10767-22859 GCA_900323365.1 Monocentris japonica | reverse complement strand
TGTCAGCCCCAAGAGCCAGAAAATAAAACCAAGCCCCACGTGATTTAAAAAACAAACGCTGATGATGCAAGAGAAATTCATAAGCCCCAGTGTTCGTTTGTGTGTGTGTGTGTGTGTAAGGCCTGATAGAAAGACAGGCAGATGCACATGTGTTTTGCGTTGTTGCATTATTGTGAGTGCTCTATTTGGGTTTAAAGAGGCAGCGGACCGCAGCTTGGAAAGCCCAACAGTATATGCTGCGCGGGAAACCATCAGGGCGCTAATGCTTGTGTACATTTGTGCACGTGTGAGAACTTGCATGTGCCCACCGGTGCTTGCAGGTAAATGTTTGATGGGGGAACGGAAGGTTTCTGATAAATGGAATGAGAACAGGCGGCGTTCTCCATCCGTCCCTTGCAATTCTAGTCGACAAACACCCAGAGAGCCGGCGTACATGAAACCAGATTCTCGGTTGGGTCGGTGTTGGCTCATCATTAGTAGCAATTGGATTTGACTTGAAGGTATTCCTCTGTATTTAAAATAATATCAAGAGGTTTCAATCTTGACTTTTTATCAATTCTGCCCTCAAGAGCAGCATCTGTATCACAAACACATTTGGAGTTTGGCTTCTGCACTTAAACCCATTTCTACTGAGTCTTTTCTATAAAATAAAATCTGAGGGGGTGACCACACGATGAGGTACTGAGTTCAAATTCCTTTCTTCAATATCCAAAAAAAGGCGTAACGTCATATTTCTGCATCATAAGGAAGCAATAAAATATGCACCCTGTTTTGCATTAGTATTTCCTAGCCCTGTGTTCCACCGAAACTCCCAAATCGATGATCTTGTTCAGATCTGAACTGGCAGAGAATCAGGAAACGACAGCCAGAGGTCTCTCTGGGAAGATAACATGGATGTGACAGTTCAATCACCATACTAGATTGCAGTTCTTATTGGCACATATGAGCAAAAAATGACTTGCAGCTGCCTATTAGCCCAAGAACAGAGAATTGGTATCTTTAGGACGGCAAGGATGCTTAGCTATGGTCACTCTGTGCCCAAGGAACACTTTGGTCAATTGAGGATGGTTGTATGAGGCTGGTGTAAGGTGACTTTCAATTTGAAGTGACTGACAGGCCACGCCAGTAGCCACTACCGGAGATAGGCTGAACAGAAATTAGCTACGATAAATTTGAACTGTCCAAAGCGGTTGGCGTGATATGATGCGTTACTCATTTGGTCTTTTTAATAGAGCCAATGTTTTTCTTATCAGTGAAAATGAGGATGCTTCTTTGGAATGAGTTCACATATTTCAATTATTGCGCCAATGCAGGAAAGGGGCGAACACCGCCGAAGTGATACTGAACCAATGCGGCATCAAAAAGTGGTTTCTTTAACCACCAGCATAAACTGGACCTATTAGAACGAACTAAATCAAAATGAAATATCCAATGAATGTTGGTTGAAAACGTTCATAGTGATCCCATAAATATGTAATGGTGCAATAAAACATGACCCAACAACCATTAAAATCTACGGCGGGCCACATTAGAGGCCGGGTGGTTCTATAATCCTCAGTAATCTCTGGTTGTACGGTTGAACATGGACCAGGGAATCTTCACCCCATGTAGCTTCAAGTTGTGACCTACCCTTGGTTTTAGTGTTTCATGTAAATATAGTGTGTAATGACACACTGTCAGGGCACGGATGCTATTATAGCCTTCCGACCAAGCAGAGGTCATCTCCGCCACCCCGCCCAAAGGAGGGGCTGCCTCACCACCGTGGTTAAAGGCCCTGCTTTCACCCTGACCAAAATGACAGACGTGATTTTATCTTTACATTCTGACCGGAGTTTGCGGCGGAGAGCGATGAGAATCCTATCTAAAGCTTACAAGCAGATACTTGTTGATTAGCGGCGTTGTTTCGATTGTTTTGCTGCGTTGTCGGTTTATCTTGATCCCCCTTTTAAGCCCAAAACCACTGCTACCAGGTGCTGCGAACTGACGATGTGAGGGACATCAACACATCTCAGTGCTCAAAGATTAGGAGTGACGGAAAGCATTTGGCGTGGAGGGAAGCATCCTTTGTATTCAATCCAAGGACAGATTTACAAATTCTTCCCTTTGAAAGTTCAGATGGTGATAGGCTGTATATTTCCTGAGAAACGGCCTGGCTAATGTTACTCTGAAATACAACTGTTCAGTTCTACCACAACCGTTACAAATACACTTATTGTAAAAGGTTGCAGCCAACTGGTCATATTCAGCAATAAAGAAGCATTAAAAAATTAAGATCATTGATGCAATTCCGTTGTTCTACAGATAAAGCCATTCCCAACATTCACAAATTGTTTGCGAAGTGACATATTGGAAGCAGTTGCTCCAAGCATGGCAGTCACAGCACACTACACAGTTCGATCTTTATCCTCCAAATACTTCCAAACAACACAAAGGGCCAAAAGTACATACTGAGTGTTGTTCGTGATCTTCTCAGAAGATTCTCCAGACGCTGTGTTTCAGATTAAGCCCATGGGTCTTTCGCTGGTGTCCAGATCCCAGTTAAAGCCATCCTTACAGGACATATCTCACTCTATCCCTCCTTTCCATTTGATCTCATAAAGGCCCAGGCTGTGCCACGAGGAAAATATTGCACTCTGAAGTTATCAGTTGTGCTCTGATGTCACTCTCACCTTTCTCCTAAAGTCTGCTTATTTTTGGTTTTACACTTCAGAAGCAAATTAAAAGTGAGACCTTCAGGCAGGGGCCCATGCAGTCCCGCTGGTCCTTCTTCTCATGCACTCCTCTGAGGACATTTCATTAGTAGGCTGACTATTCTTTCCCTATAGGCTTAAACTGCATGAGGAAGGGTAAATGACCAGGTACTCCATCATTAACTACAGTCACAGTGAGCACCTAATACCCTCTCAGACTTCTGGAATGTAAAATGAACATAGTTGAAAAAATAGCCACATAGAGAAAATATCCAATACCACACTAATCAATAAAAATGTTGCCCTAGGGTTACAGTTCAAAAAGTAACACACTCATCAGTTCCCACATTTATCGCCCATCAAATGCTGTCAGTGTGACTTTGAAATAAGCTCAGGAGACCCCAAAAGAATGAAGTAACTGCAGTAGTGTGGGGTGAGGCGGCATCTTAACATGTTCAGATGAGACAAACAGAATAAAAATGAGACTTCCATGGCAGTAGACTGAGTAGACTGAACTGTAAGTTTATGCCTGGAATTTTATGAGTATATATTGCGTAGAAGATTCTGAAAGAAATGCAGCAATTGAATGTGCCATTTCAAGTTGCATCAACATATATCAAGGTCTTTTCAGAGATGAGCCTACCTAGATCTAGCTAGTCAACGATAAAACACAAAACAAGATATTTAGAACACAGGAAACAAAGGCAGAACACAAAATACTACATAGCATGTTAAGAAGGAAACAAGCCTAGCAGCCCATCTGACCTAACCAACACCACCAGCCTTACAACACCGAAGAACTCCCAAGAAACCTTATTAGGAAAGAAAACATGGAAGAAACCATGGGTGGGGCAGATCAAAGAAGGGTCGCCCCACCGGGACGACTGAGTGTGCAATAGGTGCCGGAACAAATAACGGGTAGTGACATGGAGGAGATAATGAGATAGGGGAAAAAACAAATAGGGTAGATGGGACTTGGTCAGCCAGGGGCAGGGGGCCAGCACCGGCATCCGGTGCCATTTCATATTCTAAAGAAAAGTCTAAATGTAATCCATAGCCCACTCACATTTACGCTTTCAGTGACCTATTAGATAAATCAACTCAAACAATATTTAAACCTATTCTCAAGGCCTAAACACTGTGACATGGTTACAGATCATGATTAAGAGGGGGTCCGACGGGACAATCTGCAGAGTCCATTTTCAGTCCCTTTTCACAAAGAAATCCGACTGCGATTGTCAGAGCACTATAACTTTTGGAGGAAATGTAGTAAGAGATGGACAACCTGTACCTTTGTTCTTCCCTGATCTGGCACGATCAAAATCTCCATGCAGCTACGACTTTTGCGGTCACGGTCACTTCCTTCACCAGGACACTGCAAAGAACAAATCCAGGAAAACCCAAGGCCAGGTCGAGACAGGGAACACACTAGTTTAGTTTTTATGTAGGTGGTTATTTGCTATACAGGCAGTCTGAAAAGACTGGAATCATGGGGATAACAGTAATGTCATATTTGTTTTGTGTTGTACTTGTTTTCCCTGCACATACTAGGTGTCAGGACGGCTAAGTGGCCTAAGGCGGCTGGTGGCTTCCTATGATTCCAGACTTTTCAGACATCCTGTTGTATGAGA
This sequence comes from Monocentris japonica, assembly GCA_900323365.1. Taxonomy (NCBI): domain Eukaryota; kingdom Metazoa; phylum Chordata; class Actinopteri; order Trachichthyiformes; family Monocentridae; genus Monocentris; species Monocentris japonica. The sequence goes on along the minus strand of OOFE01051513.1, from coordinate 18,538 downwards.
CAGTGTTCCTGATGGCCCTAATGTAAAATTGAATTACTTTTCCATATCTAAAATCTGTAAGAGACAGACAACCACAATTTTACAAACAAGGAAGGAATACAATTTTCCTGTCATCGAGGCACTCCAATTTAGATATGGTAAGTTAGGGAATTTTACATAATTTTACACAATGACTCATTTTATTCCTTCCTAGTTTGTTTTTCTAAAGGGGTGAAGTCTGGTTTACAACAGTTGGACTGAAAACAAACCACCATTTAATGCAATGAATGTGTGGAACGTTAGAAAATACATTCTGCTCTAGTCCTGTAAAGTGACCCATTTGTAAAACGCCCTGCTAGTCCTTGAAATACACCTCTATATATTCCATGGTATTCCAGGAATTCCATGACCAGTGGGAATTGCATGTTTACTGCAAAATTTACACAAACACATCACCTCAAAAAGAAAAAGAGACTGCTTTTGTAAATTGAAACGTTTGGCTTACGGACAAAGGTGTTTTAAATTCAACAAGTTGATAACTTATCAAATGGCCTATGTGAACAATGAAAATCTAATAATGAATTCCAAGTAAGGCAAATCACAAACAACATATTGCACCAATGTTAATTACTTTATTTCTTTAAAAACATTCATTATGTTAGAACAATAAAGTTTAGTTCAGGTCAAACCAAAAAAAAAAAGATTAGAAAGACAATGGACACACTGGGTAACAGCAAAGAGAGGCAGAGACAAACAAACCTTCAACCATCTAGTTTTCCCATACAAACAGAGTATCCAGGTATTGCGTCTATGTGGAAATTATGAGTGTTATATTGACAGCTGAAGCCAATGGAGACTTTTAACATATAGAATAGATCAAGTAGTCATCATCACTGTCATTTTCCCCTTCAAACAGAATAAGCTTCCCTAATCCAGAAGTAACAGTCTATTAGCTGGCGAGCGTAGAGGGACATGGAGCCCATCTGGACACTGCTTCCTGATTGGATGGTGGACAAAGTGTCTTTTCCTGGCTGCTCTCCCTTGATTGGATAAATGAAGAGGGAACGGGAGAGCACAGAGTTCAGGTCTACCAGAAGTTGGCCCTGGAAGAGGAGAACGCTTCAGTAAGTCAAACTGAATAACTTGGCCTTCCATGGCAGATGGCAGATGGGGATAAAAGAAGCGCTGGATGGAGGCGAAAGGATGGGAGGTGACTTTTGTCGGATTTGCACTCAAAATGACATTAGCAATTAATAAGGCATTAAAACTGCAGGCTGACACTATGGATACACTACAGGATATTACTAAACACAGCAGCCAATAAAAGACAATAGTCAAACCTATTAGATAGCAGCCTGGGGTTTCAAAAATTGTTGTTGCTGGATAAGAATAAATAAGGGATGTAGTGAAGGGTAGAGTAGTATCAAACTGGTGCTATGTGAAGATGGGCTCTTTAAGGAAAAATATAAATTAATGCTATACAATGAAATGTAATGTAGACTGAACACATATCAGTGTCTGAAAATAACACAGCCACTTAAAATAACTGTACATCGAAGGGAGCTGTTTGGTCTTCCCTACCCGACGGGTTCAGTAGTTGATCATCCTCTTGATTGCGTCGAAGCACTTCCACTTGTCTGGGATGTAGAATGGTTCAAAGATGTGAGGGAAGGGGGTGTCATAGCCACAGACCCTGGCAATGGGAGCTTCCAGGTTAAGGAAGCACTCCTCCTGCAAAAACAAAGAAGAAGAGATCAGGATTCTGTTCGTCTAACGCTGTCAACCTTTGAACATCATTCACCTTGGCAGTTAAGCAAAATCTGGGCTAACGCATTCAGACAGTGACAGCTGTGAACCCAAGTGTTTCTTTGACACTGCAGTAAACACATTTGGCTGGCAGACAGTAGGGGCAGTAGGGACAGTAGTCACAAGTTGACAAAGATAGGAGTTGAATGATATTTTGCTAGTGCAAATGATGTGATGTACCAATCCCTTGTACCATAATCCAGGGCAAGCATCCATACAGAAGCCCAATTCCGATGTCAAAAGAATGATGTACTGACCCACAAATGGTCACTGTAGCGGACATCATAAATTTAAAGGTCCAACAGGCAGCAGCATTCACTAACCATTTAATCTAAATGGTACAGGGTTGAGTACAGTACGTCATTGGGGTTATCAAGTGGGGACCTTCCATCACAGATGTTTGGTTGAAATTAGAAAAATCACACTATTAAACACAGCTAGTGATGATGTACAATGCATTTTGTTGTTTGGTGGTGTATTATTCTTATTCTTGTGGATAACTGGCCAAGCGTAGACAATATGACCTCATGTCAAGATATTTCCAGTGTAGCAACAATGGAGTGTGGTAACAGAAATATTTTTAACTATCAGTTTTTGGCGTCAGTCCCTCAGAGGCAAAGAGTAAAGGCTTCTTTCTAGACCCACCATACAGGGAGAAATCCATCATAGAAGAGGAAGAGATACATATTTCTCCACCGACTGTAGCCTCAATAGACCAGAACGCAATGCAGCCAAAAGACATGTTGCGTTGTGAGTAAGGGGCGCGACTCACTTTTTCTCAACCGGAAAAACTCTTACTGCTGCTATTGCTCTTTTCGCCTGCGTGTATAACTCACAGCTGAATGATCACACTTTCTAGCCATGTATATGCCCATACGCCTGCCTTTGATTAAAAGCAACAGGTTCAAGCCCATTCTGGGGGGTTGATGAAAGTCAGTCTGGGAAATGTAGGAAATCACGAACTCAAGTAGAAGTACATTAGGCAGGTTGAGGGAAAGTGGGTACACCAAAAAAGTAAATGACACATCACAAAACAACTCCTGGAACATATTGAGCATAATAAATTGATTATATGTAACAGTGTAAAAGTATGCAAGGGTGGATTTTTCCTTTAAGGTGCTTTCAGACAGAGCAGTGGATATTATTAGTGCTCGACCAGAAGGGAATTTCCATTCTAAAGTGAAGTGCTTCACATAGTGGTAGGCAGGCAATATGCACAGGGAGAAGTAGTCATAGCAACGTAAATAAAACCATGCAGTGTATACATAGTCCACTGCTAAATCTGCTAATGATAAACAAGCAGAGAATTTGTGATAAACTGCGACCAGATTGGTGCAGGAACCCCCACATGAAAGTCCTCTGTCCTACCACCAACCGACTGATGTAACAGAGTAACGGAGCTGCTAGTCGCAACTAAAAATTATGAAAACAAATCAGTTTTACCACACAAGCCTAGGTACAAAGATATTTGTTTAGATTACAGACATTCTTGCTTTTTGTTTGCATGCTAAGTGGTTAGCTAGCTAGCAGTCACCATGTTGAATGTTTTAGTGGGAGGTGACATCAACCCTTACTAGAATTGGATTGGCTGTGAGATAAAAGTGCTTGCAGATTCTACGTAGAAAGGTTACACTGATTTAAACTTTTTCACCCTTCCCTCCACAGCCGAGCAGTTTTCTTGTATGCACTTCACTGACTGCACTGCTGTGTTAACACACGTCTCCTTCAATTTGGTTGAAAATGAATGCCAACAAGTGAATCTGCTGCTGTGTCTGAAAGAACAATTATACCTCCAGAAGAATTAAAAGTAAATTGCAGTGTCCCAGAACCACCCACTAAAACTCTAAACACAACTATAGGCTTCTCCCTAGTTCCCAGCATTACCCAGTAGACATGTATATATACCTAATAGTTATTGGAATATGAACTGTACAGTAGTTTTAGGATCAAGCTTACACCTGAACACACAATTCTGTATAACCATATCTGACTCATGCAATATGAGCCAAAATGTCTTATTCAGGCTGCTCAGAATTGGCCAGTGCTCAGGCAATTTGGCCAGAGTGCAAAACAAGCCATCACTCGTGTCTCTCCATCGGCTTTTGACCTCTTCCCATGGAGTCAAAGCAGGATGAAGTTGGCCAAAACACTCCACAGGGGACAAAACCCCCTACTGAGTTAAATGAACACACTCGGACGCATGCACACAGACTTGCAGACAAGGACCTAAAGTACCCTCTTTCAGATTATACTGTGACCTGCACACAGCTCAGGCAACCAAAACATAAGCAAACCACTCTACTTCAACACAGGATCTTCCGCCTGGATGGCCTGTTTGTGCATTCACGGTCTCTCTTAACCAGCCTGACTTAGGGCGGAATTTGACGTCTTTCTCTTCACACTGACAGCATTGAAAACTCAACCATGTAATCCCAAATTACAAAACCGCCAATTGATTGCCACAGTGTTGTTTGGCAGGGCAGAACTTGTGTTTCTCGCTATAGTTTTTCATCTCTTATAAAACATCTGGCAGAGCTCGGGAGAATGTCAGACTTGATAAGGAGCCCTTTGTGCGTCGATAATGTCACAGCCTGTAAAAACACAACAGAGAGAAAGCGAGAGAGAGCGAGCCTGCAGAAGCTTGCTGCTCTGCATCCCTGTGGAGTCGATAGGGCAGAGAGAGAACCTTCCAGCATGGATGGCAGGTCCTGATTCAAAAGATCATCATACAGTCAAAACAAAGAGAGAGATCCTAGGCTGTGTCAGCGCTGGTATCTGCCTGGTAGCTGGACTCCCTCTGTAATCATTCACCCTGCAACTGGCAGCCTACTTCACCCAGTTAATTAATGGTTTAATGAGTGTACACCGTTAGTGCCAATGCCCCCCCCCCCTAATCTCTGTGTTTCCTACCTCCCTCCTTGGCAAAGTGTGCTGAATTGCTTCCCCCAGAGAACAGTCCTCTCCAACAGGCTGTGGCAGATCCTGGCAAGCACAGCCTTACTGCAGTGGCATGAAAGCCCAACTCTTATCTTGGCCTTTTCCTTTTTATTAAAAAAATGTCTGACTTTACATTGCCCTTAATGTGCTGAGAGTTTCATGGCCTTCGAGAGCATGAAGCATGTTCAAATTCCATTGTATATATATATTTTTAAAAAAATACATGGGAATGGGAAACAAAGTTCTGGGTTTCTAAAAAATTCACTCTTTGAAGATTTGAGACTTTCATTGAACAGCAGCGCTATGCTGCAGCCTGTAGGCAGGTTCTATGCGTTTCTTCCTGAGCTCACATAGCCTACAGCAAGCTATACCAAGACTATCTCCTAGCTTTTTTTATTGGATCATGATAACCTCATAGGTGGATATCAGTTACACATGAGTGATGGAAAAAAACCAAACTCAGAACAGTTCAGTCTTGCTTTAAAGATCATTAATGACACTTCACAATTTATGAAGGCATGCCATACCTGGCATGCATTTCAAGGTCTTCTCAGGTAATTGGTGTTTTCTTGAGCGAGGCTCACTGACTCTTATTGGAAAGCTACAACTTGTCGAAGTCGAACAGGAGTGTACTTGAATAGACTGGGCCTAGAGCAAAACTGGATGTGGATGTCCTCCCCTTCGAGTTGACAGGCAGATGGGAGGCCCACGCAACCTCACACTCAGAGGATGTGTCTGGTCAGGCCTATATTTGTGTGTTTTGTGTGTGATCGATCAGAGCACTGATAAATTAGCTTCTGTACAAGCTTGAATCAAAAGGGATCTATTTTTTCTTTTCACAGTAATTTGCATTTTATAATATAATGTACAATGAATGTGAATTTGTCCAACCTATTTGGCCAAGTCCTGTTTGGACACTTTTGAAAAATTCTGCAGGAGAAAAATAAGCAAAAACTAATTTCTTACCAATGACCCAAAATAAGGAGTTACCTAAAAAAGTTCTCTTACTTTCTTTTCATCCCAGTGTATTGATGGAGGTGGCAGTGAGACCATCCACAACCGCTGAGATTACAAGCACAAGAGCTATTCTCTGCCCTTCTACAGTCACCCAGACCGACAGACAGTACGAGGGAGTTTGCTCTTTTGTCTGGATCAGAACTGTAATCTCCTCTAAATACATTTACTGGAAGTAGGAGAAAAGTACAGTAGTCTGGTTGCCTGCCACCACAACTGGACAGAGAATGGCCACACAACTCAGATTTCATTCAAATCAGTGTTTATCTTTTGGGAAGTGCATCATTATATGTAATATACTTAAAATGTCAGAATAAAAATATGACAACATGGCAGTACCAAGAACCTTATGTCCTGCAGTGAGGCAGGATTTAAAAATACTACCCCAGCAGGGGCTCAGAGTTGCAGTTGTGATATAGTTATATATGTACATTGTTATATGTCTCCTGTCATAAATCAGAGTTTGTCAGAGGCAGCCACAGATTGGGGGATGAAGTCACGCAGGCAGTGGGCAGAAAAATGCCAATATCATTTACTGTACCAGCCAAGAAAGACAATGGGCCTCATTCACGAAATATGCGTACGATCAGATTTGATCGTAGAGCAGTTTCTACGAACATAGTCTGATTCATCATTTTGTTCGTATCTGAATTTGTTCAACGGTACGATCAAATCCTAAGTGTGTTTGGAAACATGCGGGAAGGCTCTTAGAACGGCTTATTCTTTATGAAAAATCAATTTCAGTAGTGACAAACCTCAACAACAAGATGTTTTAGTGGCCTTGTAGAAAAAAAGACTGAAATGGCGTATCCTCATTCATAACAATACAAGATTATCAAACTTGTAATGGGTTGATCACATGGACTGGACGTCTTACAAATACAATTACATAGTCCTACCATCTGATGAAGATGCAGCCTGGATTTGATCTATGTCCAACTCCAATGCCGACTGTGTGCTGCCGTCCTCCTGTGGCTGATAATACGCACCTACTTCTCATTTTGCAATCTAGTTTCATGTCGAACCATTTCTTTTTTTTTTTTTACCTCAGCAACGGTGTGTGTTTCTGCTGAAACAGTATTGACAGCGTTAATAATTTCTTGCCATGCTTTACTTTGATCAGTTCTTGTGACTCCGCTGCTGATGCTTCTGAAAACTCTGCTGTTTTTTTCTCATGCACGCATGCGCGCAACACTTCCATTTCAGACTCCGCCAAGTTCCCTAGGGGCAATGGCACTGAATTTTCTCCATATTCCACTTCAACAGATCTCTTGTTTTGGAGCGCAGACTATCTATTGTTGTGACTTATATGAAGATCATGACCATATTTTAGGTGCATTTTATGTAGGAATGCAGGTAATTAAAGCATTGGCCATTTAGCAGACCAGCCTGTAGGGGTTTGTCAGTTTCTCTCATCACAGTTAAAGCCGCTTTTCATCATACTTACATCTCCTAAAAAATGCCTGATGCTAAACTAACAAATACACCCATCAGCCTTAACATTAAAATCACCTGCCTAATATTGTGCAGGTCCCCCTCGTGCCGCCGAAACAGCTCTGACCCGTTGAGGCACGGTCTCCACAAGACCTCTGAAGGTGTCCTGTGGTATCTGGCACCAAGACGTTAGAAGCAGATCCTTTAAGTCCTGTAAGTTGCGAGGTGGGGCCTCCATGGATCGGACTTGTTTTTCCAGCACATCCCACAGATGCTCGATTGGATTGAGATCTGGAGAATTTGGAGGCCAAGTCAACACCTTGAACTCTTTGTCATGTTCCTCAAACCATTCCTGAACAATTTTTGCAGTGTGGCAGGGCGAATTATCCTGCCGAAAGAGGCCACTGCCATCAGAGGTGCCATGAAGGGGTGTACTTGGTCTGCAACAATTTTTAGGTAGGTGGTACTTGTCAAAGTAACATCGACATGAATGCCAAGACCCAAGATTTCCCAGCAGAACATTGCCCAGAGCATCGCACTGCCTCCGCCGGCTTGCCTTTTTCCCATAGTGCATCCTGGTGCCATCTCTTCCCCAGGTAAA
>OOFE01051502.1:27705-38831 GCA_900323365.1 Monocentris japonica | reverse complement strand
AAATTAAATTTCTTGTTTTGGATATGAACACTTCTCCGCCCACAGGAAGTGACAAATCAAAACTTAAGAGTGACATTCAAACTGTCTCCTAAACAGCAGCATCTACCTATAGGATGTAGGGGTATCTTTTGCCTCTCTAGGCCTCTTTAGTCCCTTTGGTATGCTTTGGTATAAAGCATCACATACTGGCCGGATTGGTAAAGATGAGCATGCTGCATGCAGTTTACTGACGTCATGTTACATGATTTCTGGGTATTGAAGTTCCATTTGGAGCTGCCAACACACAAAGTTGTCCAGTGTAGCTTTAAGTAAACCATTTGAAAAACACAGACACATGTATAGACCTTTATGTGGACAAGACTATAGTGTTTTGAAATGGAGGTGCTGAGTTGCTGTTTTACTGTAATTATTGGCAGCATTTCACACTCTGTTCACACACTGTTCTGATGTAACAAGAAAGAGATTTGGAATATACAGTCCTTTGGGCACTGCTGGAAAAAAACATCTATTGCAATCAGCTTCTTTTCATTTAGAGATGCTATCACTGAGACTGATGCAATAAGATGAGCCCATTAAAATCTTCCCTAAAACAGAATTCACACAGCTATTCCATCTCCAACTCTCTCCAATAGATTTATGCTCCCTCTTTTACTTTCACCTCCTGTCATGTGCCTTTTTCCATCTACCTCTATCCACACATTTTCATCAACTTTTATTTTTCACCTTCTTCCAGTGTTTCAGTGAGCATCTCTTTTCAGTTCATTGATAGAAATGAAAATAGAAACAGTGAACAGAACATATAGAAGGCATTGAAGAAACTAGCCTACAACAAATAGAACATATTTAAGTAGCAAATTATAGATATAAATATATTTTAAATGTGTCCTATGTGGTTTTCTGGAAATATGGTATGAATGAGTGGCTGTGATAAATATTGAGGAGCAACACTGATGGTGATGATAATCCTCATCTGAATGTGCCTTTGTACAAACAGGACAATGCAGTGCGTTTTAACACCTTAATTAGGTTGTACTCTGGGTGACAGTTTGTGTTAATGAGGCAGGAAAGCTGCCAGCACAATCCACATGCTTACAGATGAAAGGATGTTGTTGACACAGGCAGCAAATGAGAGCGATATAGAAAGGCAACTGATCCTATGAAGCTAAAGAGCTCCAAGAGGCTGGGAGTCAAACCTTGTGATGTAAGATGCATTAAATAAATACATTTCAGAAAACACTCAGGAGGTCAATTTTACAGTACTGTGATGCTAGCAGAAATGTTACATGTCAAATGCATTTGTACTGTAAGTATGTCATTTTTAAATCTCCGACATTAGCTCCTTGAAATTTGTTCTCAGTTGTCAAAAATAACTATTGTATCTAAATACTATCATTGTCTATTGTGGTTGAAAGTTCACGGTGAGTTTCACATCTATCAAATTTCTTGTCTATGTCTGCTAAATCCCCATCTGATCAATTCTTAACACATGCTTGAAGCTTGTACATTCCACAAATTACTGGCTCATTGTGGATGTATTGATTACAAGCCTGGTTGCTTTTGCTGCATATCAAATAGATGTTTGAATCTGCTGCCCTGGAAAACTACCTTTGTCTTCATTGATTAGAAAATGACTCCCATGGCAGGAAACATACGTTTATCTTTTAAATGAGAAATCGCATCTAAAATAAAACATGAAAATCAACTGTGCCACAGTAGCTCTGCTTCGCTCATGAAACTTAAAAAGGAATTGCGAGCCATTGCTACATTTGGTAATGCAGAGTGCTTTTACCGCCATGCCGCACACTGTAATAAAAGTTTGATCATGCCATTCAAGAGGAAGAGTAAACAATTTCGTTACAAAGCCTCTTCCGGGCTGACAGAGTTGACACATGGCATTACATTTTACTGGCAGACTTGACAACACCACATTTATCTTTCTTGGCTACAGAAGCAATTCAAAGACCTTTTGATGTTCTAAGATGGAGGGGAAACATTTCCTTGTAGCCTTATTCTGTCACAACAAGAGCAGCCAAAGCTCCGTTTTAAAGGCAAACTAAACATATTTGACATGTCTCGCTACCAGAGAGACTAAAGAATGTAAAGGGAGGTCTTCATGAAGGATTGAAGTATATAAGCCTGCCTCCCTCATAATTGCAAAAAATGTATTGAGGGATCTCAAGATAAAGGAATAAAAGCTGTGAAGGAATGCTTTGTTAGAAAATATATGGTAGAACTAAAACTGAGCAATAACTATGATTATTGTTATTTTTGTACCAAATGTGTTTCCTATTGAAACTCATTACTGAAGCCTTTCTCTCATTTTCCTAAGTTTCTCCCTCTGTGTTGGTTGGACCATCCACTTGCTGCCCTTCAGTCAGAATATCGAATGAAAGTGTAGAGTGAGAGTGGAGCATTGGGTTAAACCAGAGTTTCTCATACACAGATCAATATAGGATCAATATGTACAGGTTGGAGACCTCACTGTGGTGATTACAGAGAAAACTGCTACCACACTGCTCTTATCTCAAAACCCTAATTGGATGTTTACAGTTGAAGCTTCATAGAACGGAGCTGTAACTGAATTTCAAATATAATTTGTGCACGATCAGCCTCATGTAATTCAAAAAATACAGAACAGGAAATGACCAGTTAAAAAAGATCATACAACTGAAATCTCTCTTTTGCAAATATGTGATTTTTGTGGGTACATGAGAGTTACCAATTGCAGCTACCCATCATGTAATCTGTCTCTGCATTCAACTCACTAATACAAGGCCTATCCGATGACCATTAAACTTTACAGTATATCTGTTGAATTCTTATGAGGATATTACATTACATCTTGACTATTAAACCCTCTCCACAAGGATGTCTTCACAGTAAGACAAGAGAAGCATGTTGTCCCCCTCAAATGACGCAGGCACCCCTTGGGCCAATCAGTAACAAGATGCATCATCCCTTCAAGTTTCATCAAAATCAGACCAGTGGCGTAATGGTGCCTTTTGAAATTTTAAGTTTTAAATTTTTACCCTTAATTATAGCATCCTTATCAGGTCAATTAGTATTTTTTTTTTTCAAACACAGTGCAACACAGTGCGTCATTCCTCCAAGTTTCAGTGGTGACTCAGATATCACCTGAGATATCACGTTTGATGGATGGATGGATGGATGGACGGATGGACGGGCGGAGCTCAATCCATAGTTCATTGAAGCACCCCTGAAGAACCAAAAATCTTTACATGAATTTGAGTACGCTAATGCAGTTAAGCTATGATCTACTTAGTTAAGCATTAGAAAGTTTAACTAATTTGTTAATTAATACATATTATTAATTTTGCATACATCATTTTACAAAGTGTCTTAATAGGTAAATGAAAGAATTGCAGCAAATAAAAGAGGGTAAAAACAATACAATAGTAAAAATAATCAGATACAAGGCATGACATAGAGTTGCTTTAAGTGTCCTTCTGCTAAGTGTAAATTGTTTGAAAATGTTTGTATAAAACTAAGAATCTATCAGAGAATGTAGGCAAATGTGGCAGGCTACAATTGTAATGGATAAGCTCGCTCCCACTCAGACCAGCATCCTTTAATACTATCTCACAGGCCTGCTGTCAGACAATTTTAAAGTTATTGTGCTTGAAGGACTCCAATCAAGTGTAGAAGTAGTAGGCTTGCATATCTCGGACAGGCTGGAAAGGGAGTCTAAATGATGCACTGTCAGGATAATGTGATCTTGATATCCCCTTTCAGGTTCACAGGATGGGTGTCATGCTATCATCTTTAACCGTGCAAGAGCCAGCCAACTGCAGCATACAAAGGCCCAGACAGTGACTGATTGCACACACAGATGTCCTGCTGTAAAATCCATCTAAGACCATCTTGGATTCTTAGCGGGCATGAGCTGGTCAAGCTTGTTGTAAACAACAAAAGCATTCATGAGCAGTAAAGAGCGACTCCTTGTTTGCAGGTTACTTACTCAATTTCAGAGAATCCAATTTCCTTCCTCACCATGTAGACTAATGACTGACAAGAGTGAAGGCATGCTCATACCCCTCTTTAATGTCCACAGTTGTGCTGCATGTCACCCCTGTGCTTGTGGTGCTTTCATGGCATGCTTTGTTCACTTCAAATTCATAGCTACTGGTCAAAAAATGGATGTGTTTAACTCTTCTTCCTCTCCTGTTTTTCCTAGATTCTAACACTTTCTTGATGTTAATTGACACAGGGCTAATTCATTGCAAGAAAGAATTTCAAAGGCAATGTGATTGTTTCCTCCAACATGTTTGTCTGCTCAGTAATGTTTGAGATGAGTAATAATATTTTTATAGTTGGAATATTCAGACAAATATCATCTAGGTAAGACTGGCTGATCATACCTGTAAAACTGGGTTGTTTATTGCCGGTAATTTGTCGTTTGACTGTCACGCAACAAGAAAGTATTGACAGAGGCTAACTTCTCAATTTTGTTGCAACGTGTTTTTAGAAATGAATGCATAAAAAGCTCAGATTACCAAGGTCATTAGTCAGAAGCTCCTGAGATTCTGAGTTGTTTTAAGCACATGGCTGCAGCTCTGGCTGGTAGATGGTGGCTAGGCTCAGTACTAGCATAGCAAAAGTAGCAGCTGAAATCAAAGTTCATATAGGTTGCTAGCTAACTTTCCACCAGCTGCAGTAGTCCCAAATTTAAAAACATACAATGTTCCACACTCAAGGGGTTATTCATGAAACCCAATGTAACTGTATTCCATCTGCAAGCCTGTTAATAAGAGCTGATTCATAAATTGAGAGTGGTAATTGCTGTGACAGAATGAGACTACAGTTACGCTATTCTGAGCAGTGGCGCAAATACAATACAATACCATTTAATGTCCCCGGGGAAATTTAGGTTGCAAAATGTTTTTTGTCTGTGTGCAGGTTCAGTCGACTGCATTCAAGACATGACAGGGTGTCAAAGGAAGCCAACATCCTTGCCTTTACAAGTAACACCACACTAACTCTGCCTGTGACTTTTATGCATAACACTTATAATGTTTTGAAATTGAGGCCAGAGATTCCACCATCTTCTTTTTCTTTTTCTTTGTTTTTTGTACATAGTCACCACTCATCTAGTGGCGACTATTTGAAACACCATGTTGGATGGTGTTATACTTGTTATACTATAAATCCCATTTCTTTGTTGTATTGAATGTTCTGTCATATTTTTCTATTGTCTTATAGATGGTATTTCTAAAATAATGTATGTGGATCCAGGTTTAGCAGCAAAAGTCTGGGTGTGATCATTTGGTCTTGAGGCCAGGAGTCCTGATCCAAATAAATGACCAACGATTTTCACACCCTAATCCAGGAAAGTTTCTGGAAATTTCTGATTAACCGTTTTTTTTTTTTTTTTGCTGCACCTTTGATTCGGTGTGGACTAAAACAATGGGCTGATTGAAACCACAACTATAATGAAGTTTTGCAGTCTCTTTCTGATTATGTGTGACATTTAGATTGAAGGTAGGAGCTCAAACTTTGTCCTGATATCCCATAGATACATGACACTCTCACACTCAACTCTATGACGACAGAGTGAGCAATCATAGGGGAATCATCCTCAAGATGGCAACAGACAGCCTCCTCTCTTCAGCTGCATATCAATCGAGTCATCAGTGAACACTCAGTTCGTGAAGAGAGCGTTAATAAGATGGGACAAGCCACACTCAAGGCTAGCCACTGATTGACATCAATCTCCTAATATCCAGGGGCTTTATTTCCTTATTATTCCAGAGAGCCACTAGACAAGCAAATCAATAGGCAGCTTCCGTTGAGCTCAGATGCAAGGCCTTCAGATCACTCTACATGACTCCTTTCAGGGCCCTCGCTGGAGGTCCCTACAGATGAATTCATTCTAATGACCAAGGTGAAAATGTCCTAGGAGGCAATGTTTGGTGAAATTCCTACAGTATGTATGGATTCTGCAGAATAATAACAGGGTGAAACTGATAAATTATTCCATGAGTTGACTAGAATTGATACGTTCACCTGGTTTGTTGGTGATTGGTGCGTGCAAGTGAAAATAAATAAAACAGGAATAGAAAGAAAATCTTGAAAATTAAATGAAGTGAGCACTGACTGGAAGAGCAAGCCTTAAAAAAAAGAAAAGGTCACATTTTCATCCCTCAGACAGTAATTGCTCCTCTAAAACCATGCATGGGATAATGCATCCATGACTGTGCAAAGGTTCTAAATTCAAAGCATGGCAGATTTCTCTCACTGCCTGTCCAGTTTTGAGTAGAGGGGATAACAGCATATTGAGATGCGACACCTGGACTCTCCTCTCATCCTCCGCCCTTTGACTTCATTGAGCGGAACCATAACTTTTTCCTTGAATTTATTACGACCTGTCTGTGTTCCAGTTCATTGAGCATTGTCCTTCAGACAGGCTTTAAACAAACTGTGTGTTAATGGTGCTAGGAAGCTCATAAGACTTGACCTTTAGCTGGAGCAGAACCAAAACAGAGCTACCCAGTGCCACTATTTGCATGAGAGCTGCTGTTTTTTTTATTATAGCTGCATTGCTGTTCACCTTTAATGTTATTTATCTACTGGAGAACTAAGGAATGAATGAGTGCATGTCTTGTTGGACAAATTCCTGATGTTATGAATGCCATCATTTCCTATAATCATAGAACAATTTGTCTTATATAGAGGCCAAATCCTTTCAATTTACCAATGCACCGCATCCTAGAAAACACTGGGATGAATGTCTCCTTTCACACTTCATTTCCTTCCATTAGAGTAATTTATCTTTTCATTTTCTTCTCATTTACTCCATGCTGGAGTCAATTAAGAACAGAGCTCTGGGTGAAACAGGGCACACCACTTTAAAATCTATAGAGTATTATCGTATTGTTGGAGACATTGCTGAATGTGTATTAACACTAACTATGAAGTAAAGTCCTCTTCAGTACTGGTTTCATAAGATAAATCAATATATAGCAACCATAATTAACTTTGCTCTGCTTTGGCTGTGTCCGCAGTATTATTTTATATCACCAAAAATTCTATACCGACTATAGCACTGTGTTATGGTCTAATCATATGATAAATCAATATATGCAGAGAAATATTCTCCCAGTACACCCTGTATACTCATACAATATTTTGACAGTATTCTCTGAAAGTGCAGATCTGCCTCTTTTCTTGCCAACAGAGACCTTAGTCGTGATATTAAATGCTGCTTGGCTGATATAATGCTCTTCGCCCCTCGTCAAGTGACAATTTCATCAGCTCTAGGAAAGGCAACACTTAGATCTAAGCACTCCTTGCCTGGCAACAAGCACAAAGTGTTAAGAAAAAACTATATGAGCACGCTGTAATTTTGTTGATTTTTGGTTACTTTTTTGAGATTTGTTTTTGTACGTAAATACAGATTTTACTCATTTTAGTACTTTCTAGGCTAATTTTCCTATGAACATATCCCATATATCCCAGATTATGGTCTGAGTTCTCTGGTTTCTTGCCTTAGAGAGAGTTCCTCATTTTCACATGCCGCTATGAGAAGTTAGTTAGATAATCATGACTTTTGTAATATTGCATTTCTGATTTAGGAGAATATGTAGCCAATCTGACACATTAGTGTATATTGTGGGGAGACCACCACTGAATCTACCAAATAGTTTTCTCTTGTGAACTATATTACTTTTTCATGTTCATAAAAACTGATCTGACTTTCCTTGGCCATAAGAGGAACAAGGTGAGAGCTACTCCCCTTTAATGGTGCTGAAAATAAATGTAGCAGGGTCTGAACCGTGGACTTGAATGTATTTACGGGACTGGTAGAAAGAGTTGGACTAGGAGGGATGGGGTGGAGTAGCAGGCTGTCAGGCATCAATCAGTTTGGCACTCAAATCTGCCAGAATTAGGGCAGTATGAACAGCACAAGCATTTTCTGTGTTCTGTGAGGAGGAAAGTGTGATTGGCCAATGATCCAGAAAAAGAGAGAAAAGTCAGAGGGGGCAGAGTGGAGAATGTGTTTGAGATTGCTTTAGGTTTATGACACAGGATGTTTGAATCTTGTTTAGAGACGAGAGAGATTTGTCCGAACACAAAGAAGACCCATTATCAGGTTTTCATTCTTTCAGGTATTTTATTTTCTTCCCAGTAAACATGACAGATACTGGAAAACTGCATGTAAGTGGAACGCCTAAACATAGGTTGGTTAGTGTGTATGTATACATGTCTGTGTGTGTCTGTGAGTCTTTTTTAGTCCATGTCAATTGATTACCTGCAGAACACAGAGGTCTGTGTTTGGCATGTGATCCATACGGTGCATCTAGCAGACCAGTTGTAATGCCTAAAACTTTCCACTATTGAACTTTTTTTTTTTTTTTAATCTAACACAAATAAATGCAGCAATTGAAACTGTATTAGGAATAAATAATTCATGGAAGATGAAAGGGGCCACCAATGTAAGCAATGTAGTGGAATATTGGATTCAGAGATTTGGGGGATAGGGATAATGAGTGAGAAACAGGCTGAGCAAAAGATGAGAGAATGGGTTGAGAAAAAGAGAGCGACAGAGTGAGTAATGCCCCCCAGGGATGTGTAATTTTATTGATAGCATTTTTTTTTTTTTCAAGATAATCAAAAGTTTCCCACAAACATTTCAAGCGTTTGCTATTTTAATCAATTATGGCACAGCTATAAAACTTCTCTCATCTTCTGAAAAAATCAAAAGGACAGCAATTTCTGCACAAAGCAATTTGGAAACAAAAAATAGAATGTAAAACGAAAACAATAATAAGATAAATCCTAGAGGGATTGGAGGGATAGAGTGAGAGAGGGAAAGAGAGAGAAAGAGAGACATGTCTTCAAGCAGAGGCATTTTAATATGCTGGCTGCATGTAATGCTGAAATTAGTTTTATGTGGTTTGGCAGGGAGATGCCAGAGAGCAAAGCCAGGTGAGGGCCCGTGAGTACACAAGTCTGAAAACATAAATGCCGTAAACCAAAACACAAGCTGCCTATTGGGAGGTGAAGGGAAACAATATTAACACTGACAGTGATGGATGATGCTCCTTCCTGTAGAGGTCTGATAGATACAGGGCCCTTTAGAGCCGAAGAGTACCATGTTCTAGACAGAAAGGAGCATTCCATGTGGGTTTCAATTGAAGGCAAGGCCTGCATTCATAGCTGCTCTCAGAATAGGTGTACCAATCTGTCTGGAGAGGTTTTCTCCGTGCTAACAACGGATACTACTTTCCTTCATGTTTGCCTCCCAATTTGATGAAGTAAAAGTTGTACATGACTGAGAACTGAACAAAATTGTTTAATTGTAACTTTGAACACACAAAGTGCAGTAGCATTGAAAAGTATACCCCTGGCCATCATACAGTACATTGTCTTCATATTGCATGAGGTGCTGACCTGACCGTGATATTAGAACAGCTGGGTCCCAGGAACTTTGATTTCATAGGAATCTAGGGGGGCTGTGGAACCACGGAGGCCTTCATGTCATTCAATCTTGTAGCTTGGAGTCAAGTATGGGAGGAATTTCCCGCCAGGAGAGAAATCTCTTTTCAATCTATTTGTGATGCCTCAGTTAACTTGAGTTCTTGTGGATTTTTGCACAAAAGCTGAATCAATTTTTGACCGTGTGAGGGCTAACTAAAAGCAAAAGGATCTATGAGACAAGAAACTGTTGCCGCAAAAATATATATAATATATCACTGAGCTGGAGTACTAAAACTATTCAGTGGTTGTGTGTATGTGTATGTGTGTGTGTCAGCATCTGCATTTCAGGTGTTCACTATTGTCAGTTTTCCTCAGCTATCAATAATGCTACAGTGAGCATCTTGGTTACAAATTAGCTCCTGGCAGAGTCCAGTTCAATTTAATGAAGAGATATCGTGGCCTCTCAGAAGAGGGAGAGCAGCTTCACGAGAGATCAACAGCCTTCCTATCTACAGGCAGTAATGTAGATTGCCTACTGCTGCTGCACAACAATACATGTTAGGTCTACAAAATCAGTGAGTCCTAACATTTGTTGAACATGTCAGCCAATCTCTTATAAGTTGAGAATGATTCCCTTCAGCTCCTCTGTATATACAGTACAACTGTAATTGTGTAGCAAAGGTGCAGGATACAAGCAGATAAGTCATGCTAGGCTGTGGAGTTTGGATTCAAATAATAAAATAATACAAACAAGCAGAGGTGATACTGTCACACATTAGTAAGTTTTAGTATGTTTGTCATATTTGGTAGCTGAATGGATTATGTTTTTTTGACAAACACCCTTCTGTAGCAAAGGTAGTATTCTCATGTTTTGCATTCCATATTTCCATGCTGAGATGACACCATGTACTGTAAGCTCTGCTGTCACTGCAGCTTAGTAGTTCAACATATATAACAAAGATTTTTTTGTATATTGTTGCATAGTCAGATACAAAGATGTTTATAGACAGATAGTGACATTCAAAGCCATTGTAAACACCCGATAAATTCACTGTGCAATAGTTTCAATATTAATGAATAAATATTACCACATTTTTGTTCTTTCTCATTTAATAGTACAGTATGTTATTGCCTTTTTATAAAAGCAATAAGCCACTTGACTCCTGCTTTACAGTAAGAGGGTTTGAGGCGTTCCGCTTTGCATCGTACCTAACAACACCTCGTACAGTAGCTGTCCTAAAATAACTGTAAAGCACAGCCTCTCGTGGCTTATTGCTTAAACTTGCTGGTGGAACCATGTACTCATTTATTATTGACAAGAGACTCTAAAGGTTCTGACCTGATCTTATTTAAACTTCTTGCAGAGAGGAGGGTGTTGCAAGGGGAGGTTAATATGAAGTGCTGTAAATTACCACACAAGGTAATTGGAGAACATCAGTAGAACCAATAAAGTTGAAGCGCCAGCAGATGGTAAAAACAAAACCCAGATGATGATGAAGTCTCTCGGCAAGCAGCTGTTATTCTTTTGAAACAAGGTTTACAGTAGCACTGCCGGGTCCATGTAGACAAACAAACTCCTAGCATATTGCACTAAAGTTACAAAATTGTTTTCTATTGGCTTCTATGTAATGAAAATCAGTGTAGTTTATAAAGAGTTTTTTTTTTTTTTTTTTTTTTTTTTGTTTTGT
>OOFE01051502.1:674-11629 GCA_900323365.1 Monocentris japonica | reverse complement strand
AAGGAGAGAGAGGAAGAGACAAGGAGACAGACAGGATGTGTGTATATGTGTGTGTGTGTGTGTGTGTGTGTGTGTGTGTGTGTGTGTGTGTGTGTGTGTGTGTGTGTGTGTGTGTGCGCACATACATCTGTTTCTCTGTGTGGCTGTCTATGAGTAACTCATGGAGCCTAATATATCATTGGGGGCAGCAAAATTGAAACTGTCAGTGATGTTTGTCTTACTATGGTGTATATTAGCTACTACAACTTTCAACAGAGATGAACAGTCTATTTTTAGCTCAGAGCACACTAAACTTTGACATCAGCGTAATGTGACCTACACTAATGGCGAGTTGTGTACTGCGTACATTGCAATTCAAGGGAATAAGAGTGATAACACTTTAAAGATACTGTGTGTAGGATCTTGTCATCACTGTGAAAATACTTGGGAGGACACATTTGAATCCTATAAAAAAAGCAACCCCTCCCAGCACATCTGTTTTGTGCTTGATTTGCCACAAAATCTGCTGTAAGAGATCCTTTCCAGTAGTCTGGTAACTAGTACATCAAAAGCAGCGGGGCAGGGAAAGAATGAAATATGACAGTCAATATCAGCTCACAGGAACAACTGAACATCCCGTTAATGGCTGTTATTATAATTGATTTGACAACGACATGCAGTATTTACAGAAAGTCACAATTTTAGAATCCTCATTAAATTTTGTCCATAAACAGCAAGGAATCAGACTTGTATTAAAAAGTTATTGTTTGCTGATTGATAGGTAAGTAGACTGCCAGTAAACACATCTTTGGAGTGAACTACTATAACACAGAGCTTATGCTTCAGATTTTTTAGTTTCTACAGCAATGGCTCCCATGTATGCCACTGCTACAACTAGCGTGACTTAGCTAATTGAATGTCTGTGTTCTCACACAGCCTCTCTTAATCCTCCGTTACACGTTTGGATTTTTTCTCCAAAGCACAGCAGCCATTAATGCCTGTCTATGTCTGCTATTATTAACGCGGTGTTTTAACTTGTGTGACCATAAAACCTGACAGTATTGCATTTGTTCTCCACTGTGAATCATTGCAAGTAATAACCGGTTCCCAACCAGAATTATGAAAACTCATAAACGACCTGTGTCTGGCACAGCTAATAAATAGGCTTGCAATATTGACGCTTGTCAAGACATAATCAGCAGTGATATTTTAGTCATGGTGAAGGAGGGAACAGGA
Source organism: Monocentris japonica (assembly GCA_900323365.1). NCBI lineage: Eukaryota > Metazoa > Chordata > Actinopteri > Trachichthyiformes > Monocentridae > Monocentris > Monocentris japonica. The sequence continues at coordinate 10,414 of OOFE01051502.1, read as the reverse complement.
GGCAAATTGTTTGCTAATTCTCATTTCACACTCCCAATGTGAAATCAGCCAGCCACACAGAGCACCGGTTCCTCTACATGCACAATGGTCTGGCTCACTGAGTAACATCAAATTATCTTTTCCTTGGCTTAATTATTCATTAGGCAAACATAATTAATTTAAGAATCGTCTCTCACAGGAAGTGTTTCAAATAAAGGCCAGAAGGACAGCGTTCTGCTTAATCATTAACTGAACACAGAACACAGCTGAGCACCTGCGAGGGTCTGAATGCTTTATTGGATATAATCTCAGTCTCTTCCAATACTTTTTTAAGCACCCTGAAGTGTTGGGCCCTTGTACAAAAAGCACTGCAGTTGTTTAACAATTCAGATGGTTGGAAATACCCTAAAAATTTAAGATCAAGAACCTGAGCTTCAATCTCATTGTGTGATTTCACTTCCAAAATAGTATGAGTAAGGAGCAAAAGCTTCCTTTCCATAAACTGTATGTACAGTACTATACACAAGACTCTATACTGTAAGAATATATATACCTATACAGTATATATCCACTGTAGAAGACTTAAGAATTGCTACATTGTCCAGTCCATATCAGAAAATAATTACAGACACAGGTAGTATGTTCCCCTCTTGTCTCACTGTGTGTCCAGGGGCCACAATGTGTTTGTGACCGAAGGGATATAAGACCCAAAGAGAAGGATTTTCTGATAGGACCTCCTATCTGTGTTGCTGTGCCGCCTATTCATCTACCACCCTATACAACAACCCCAATTACATTCAGTACACACACACACACACACACATTTCCCCCTGTCTTCTCCTTTATCTTTTTCTCTTCCCTCAATCTCTCTGACTTTAGCAGGAGCATCTCAGAGAGAAAGCACAAGCTTTGATCTATCTGCCCCATGATTCTGAGCTTCCAGATCAAGGGGCAGTTTGTCTTGAAACCCGCCAAATTCAGAGATGGTGAGAGACAGAGAGCAAACATACTTTCTAGATCCATTTGTGTAATGGCAGAGCTATCTGTTAGTGTATGTGTATGCATTAACCCTTCTCTGTCCTACCACTCTATACCATTCTGCTCCAACAATCATTATAGATTGCTTTTTGTGGTAGTTCTTTTTTTTTTCTTCCTATCAACCATCATGAAATGTCTCACAAGCTCATAAAATGGAAGGAGTTAGGCTGCTCCACCACTTTTGCCATTCTCTGTATTCCCTTTATGTCTTGTTTAAATTCTCACGTTTGTATTTAGGTTTCCTTTCTGCAAGCAAATCACTCAAATTACCATGGAAACAAGATTTTTTCCCCTCAGGATCTATTAAATCAGTTTTATCCTCAGGATCTATTCATGCAGTCAATGGTAAATACGGATTTGACACTTTTCTACTACTGTGTGTCGGTGGGTCAGCAGGCTTGTTTTAAACAATCAAAACTGAAATAGCAACCAGGGTGGGAGAAGCGTTTGTTTTATTGAGGTAAAACAATAAGAAATATATTATAAACTACGAAAAAACGGCAATAATACCATGGCAAAAATAGGGTTTTTTTGTCTGGAGTCGCCAAACTTTTTTCTCAACCACAGCCAAACAACATTTTTCAGCTGCATGCATACCTTACTGTGTGCACTACACTCACTTCTCTCACTACACATTATTTAGTGTGTGATTTGTACACCATTAGTTGGTGCTCAGCTCACATAAAGAAAATAGCCTTGAGCTTACAGCTTGCAATGTTAACAGTATATTTGTCCTACTTCTGGAAAAACTGAAGCTGCATTCTGAAATGAAGCTGAAACTTGAATAAAGTCCCTCCACTATGCTCTCAGTTGATGTCCAAGCTCTTATTGGCTTTTTGTGGCAGTTCCATTATTTTTATTTTATTTTTCTTGGATGAAGAAAGAATAGAAAATTGTGGTGTACTCTTGGTTTCCTAAATGGGTGTTTCTAAGTCACATAAGGAGCTGGGATTGTGTTAGTGCTTTGGGTAATTTACCCCCATGCTTTCATTTAGGATGCAAAATGTCTGCTTTGAGGGGCTTTTTGAACATTTGAGTCATCCTAGAGCCATCCTTAAGGCTTTTCTCATTTCATCAATTTATCAACTATAAAATTGTGAATGTTTCCTTTAATGTTGCCATGCTGTTGTTGATTTGTATTATTTAAAAATGATAATAGATGATAATGTTCATCAAATGAGCCTACTGCAGTCATTCATTAATAATGGGCTATACTTCTGGAGGTTTGATCCACTCTGCTTTGTTCTTGCAAAGAAAAATATAGCCTTATGGTCAAAACATTGGGAGTTCCATAAATAAACATTTGGAAAGTGATATATTTTGAACACTACATATCTACCAGTCCTTGTTGCTGCTATGATCATTGTTTTTGAATTCTACACCTTCATGCATTGAACCACTACTTATTTCCACAACAGAGTTTCAGAAACTAATGGGGCCATCCATTCAAGAGATCCACCCTTTTCCAGTATTTTGAGAACCTGTCTGAACTTGTGCCATTGAATTTGTCCTCACATTTGCCTTCATAATCAGTTTAGCCAGAATGGATTGTGCCGTGAAATGAAATCTGAGCTCGCAAATCCAATTGGCTCATAGGGTCACAAATCCAGTTGGCTTGCAAAGTTAGTGTTAATCAACATTGAAACCTTTATATCTCTACTTTCATTTACAATTCAGTGCTCTAAATGTTATAAAAGCCTTTCACTTTGTTAGAGCTAAAAGGTCAAACATAGAAAGAAGCACAGAGAATCATCAGAAATGGGAAGGACTACTGAGACACAGAGTGTGCATACGGACAATGACAAAAAGGCTGCAGGAATAAGTCCAAATTCACAGTTAATCCACTTTTCATGGCAGTTGTTTGCAGTTTGTCCCCTATAAAACTCTGCCATGCCATATCCCAATACCCTATCCCAAAACACAAAGAGCCCACTGAAAGATAGATTCAGTGGGCCCCTTTTACAACCAATAGCAGAAAGAAAGGGGCGGCAGGTTGGCCTAGCAGTTAGAGAGACCAACCCATCACCAGAGGGTCGCTGGTTCAATCCTCAGCACCACCAGGAGGGCGCATTCCAGCTGTGAGCTGGTGATTGAAAAATGACTGGTGCCACAGCTACGGTGCCCACCAACACTGCCAAAGTGCCCTTGAGCAAGGCACTTAACCCCCAACTGCTGCAGGCATGTTGTCCAATAGCTGCTGCCTGTGCTGTTCTCTGACCAGAAAAGTGCATGTGTGTGTATCTAGTCAGAGGTAGAATGCAAAGAAAGAAATTCACTGCATGTGTACATGTGTTAGTGCCAAATAAAGTTGATTCATCAACCAGTTCTTCTTCTAAGTAAACCAGAAATCAGCAAGACTACTGAAAAATAGATAGTCAGTAAGTAATGGATAAATCTGATCTTCCCCATCTTTAAATGAAAAAAATAAAATGAGAGATTCACCATTTGAAAATCAACAATGCTTTCTCTGGATTGGCATTCAAGTTAAACTCCTTGTGGAAGATCATTTACTTATACTTACTTACTTATATCCCCCAAAACCTTTGCTTTAAGCTGTATTTTTCTCAATAAAAAGACATACATTTCAGACATTTATTCTCATAATGGCACTGTAAATAACAGTTAACTCTACACATCTAGAATATTATGATTCTGTCATAAATAAAAAATAATATACATATAAAATATCACAGTCACATAATTTACACCATTTTTCCCCCAAGAATTATACAAAACATTTAGCAAAGTGCCATAGATTTTAAATCACATTGTATTACTTTCTTTTGTTTTCTGTGCTATTAAACATTAGACAGGCTGGCTTAGAGTATTCCGCTATGTTGTTACTGAGAGCTGCCGACCTCTACAATACCTTTCACTGCTTCCTCAAATGTGCATCCACACACAAAGTTGGGGCTCCTGGAGCGGGGCCAGGGAGCGTCCCTACAGCTTCTCACCAGAAACAGCTTTGTCAAACTCAGTTAGCCGCCTCCAAGAGGGAACACCTCTTTACACACTAATACTCACAGCTATTCACATCATGGCCCTGCCTCTGCCACCTCATCAATCCACACAGCAACTAAGGTAAACAGCCTCACACCTTCCAAACAGAGACCCTTGCTGCTTTGATGACACTGTGTATGTGCACCCGCCTGCGCAGAGGGCAACTGACTCACAGGACAGACGGAGCTTCATTTACAGAAGGTAATTGCATTGGAGTCAAGCGCTACACTTTTGTGATGAGATTTTTTTTCAGCTTTGCCAAAACCTTGTCTAGATTTGTTTACTCTCCAGACGAAACTACTACGACAAGTGCATCTTATCCAAGACTTGTTGACAGCAGCATATTGATTCCCAAACAGTGTTCCCTTATAACCACAGACCATTGACAAGCAAACGTCTCACCAGACTTGTGAAGAAAAGGAAAGATATCTAAAAAAGCTTGAAGTCCTTGGAGGATGAGACCCTTACTCTCTGCCACCAACAACGCTGACACCACTCAAGTGTGCAGATAAACTCCCCAATCATTTCATGATTTATGCAACCCGCTACATCTTATTCACACCCCGTCTCTGTACTCCAGTGAAACAAAAGTACTGATGCATTTCAGTATTTCACTTCAGGGCGGGTGAACTATCCAGAAGTACATCATCTTCAAGAGAAAAAGTTGTATGTTTTAAGATAACATTATGTTTATAAATTGATGTTACTCAAATATCTCTTTATCAGCCGGCAAACAATGAAATTTAACCCCTTCCATCCCGACACAGTTATTACAACAGGCATTTTAATTGGTACTTAGTAAGTAAAGTGCATTATTTAATAAAATAGTGATGGTAGGCACTTTCTCTCATTAGCTGTGAACATTTTACCAAGTCAAGCTGGGAGTCAGTATGGCGGCGTCAACAGAACAGCGAGTCATGCAGCTAAACACAAACATGTCACCTTCAAGCTGCAATGGTCACTGATGTTGACAGGCTATTTACTGAGTGTCCTCCTTGCCTTGAAATAGCGTGATGCCTGCCCAGTCAGCCAGACCTCACTTTTCACTGGAGTGGATGCCACCTCAAGCTGCACCATCTTCTACTGTTCCTGGGTTGAGCTTGGCACTAACAGAGCCAGGGTTTGGGATCATCACTGGTGGCACCGATACCTACAACTTCTGTATTCATGTTAATAAATGATGCTTTGAATAAGACAAATGGTATATTTGTAGTCGTGTAGCTCTGAGTTGAGCATGGCATTAACACTCTCAGGGTAAGAGGTTTGATTCCCACTGGGGTCTTCCATGATAAGTGTATACACTCATGGTACTTTTAAGACACTTTGGATAAAAGTGTCCACCAAATGGTGTATCTTATGTTATCCTTAATGCAAACAGCAGGGTAGAAGATTTCCCACTACTTTCTGCTCTTTTCTCTCTCTCTCTCTGACACTCCCACAGTCTTGCACTCTCCTTGTCAAATTGTTTACAACCTGCTATCTTACAGGAGCTGAGGCTCAATTCTTGCCATGACAGTACAGGATATGCCCTCACAGCTGTGATCCCATTGAAGATGTTCTACTCCTGTTGGTGTGAAATCCACAGCTTGCTATGATATGCACATGTTCCTAACAATTACTCTAAATGTGGTGTGAAAGAAATGGAAAAGGATTTTTTGAAAACAACTGATACCAAAAGAAATCAGTGTCTTTTCTGTGTATTATTATATGGATTAGCTGAAGACCTCTCCTCACACACTGCAAAGACTCAAGAAGCATGGCATTGTTTTATAGCAGCATGGACGTCTGCTCAAAGAATTCCTACACATGATCTTTAGCACAACATTTTTCCTTTTCCCAAGCCTGCCTGCTGATAAACATCTGGGTTTTTCATTGTAGCAGAACTTTCAAAGCCTCCACTAAGAGAAAGAGGAGCTGAGTTTATGATGCTACTGATGTTGGTGGTGAAAAAATGCAGTGTAGGGACCATCTGTTAGAAAGACAAAATCCAAAGCATTCACTTTGGTTCTTCTTTTCATGCTGCCTGTTAAAACTTTTAATGATTAGAATGGACGCTATTGTGTTGCAGCATCTCAGGACACAGACATTGTATTTGTTGTTTATTCTTCCTAAAAATAATAAAAAGCAATAAATAGATTATTTGCAACTGGTGCATTTCTTCTCGGCACGGTGGCAAAGTTTGTATGTTTAACCACACACACATGCTTAACCACACAGGTGATTGATAGATTGCAATGCTGAAAATCTAACTCAAGTTTACTTTGATGATTCCAATGTTCAAATGTACAGTGTATGCTGCCATGCTGAGATCAGATAACTACACCTCCGACTGAGAAATCTCTGAGAAATGTAGGCTCCAGCCCACCGTGAAACTGAAAATGGTAAAGCAAAGAAATGAACGGTGTATTTCTGATCAGATAAGAGTTTACACATTTTGTTTGCAAAAAAACAATTCTCTTTTGTATTTTATCTGGTCGTATGTTTCTGATGCAAAATGCATTTGTTATTATTTCATAAGGTAGCTGAGTGATTTCAGCCTCGAGTCCTGACCCCACAGATTGCTGCACCATTCACAATGAGTCCTCTGTTTAAAGCAATCTAGTCACACTGGTTTGACTGTGCACTGAAGGGACCAGCCAGCTGATAATACACGATTGTACACATGAAAGGGCTAAAATTGTATTTCACTTTGGTACTTGCCTTTTTCTCAACAACGACACTTCGCCCCCAACTGATCCAGTGGAGCAACTCAGTGACCAACAGCAGACGACTCAGATTGCACTGGGCAGTCCTGTCTGAATGTGTGTGTGTACCTGTATGAATGTGAAGGACGGTGTTGAAAAGAGTATGTGGGCTCGGCAAATTTTCCCCAGATTAATGACGGTCAGAAAAAAGATCTAATATGGTAATATGACATTTTGAAAATGATAACCAAAAGCAATTTGATCAGGATCACACTGCCATAGTTTAAATATTTGTTAGCAGTACGATTTATGAGATGAGATTTTCAAGATGAATGTAAATGAGTGAAGTCACTGTGGATACCCGATGCAGCCAATATTGATGCAGGACTATGCATACTAAAAAGAGGAAATGTTCCACCAAAGGGAATTACCACTTTAATGGCTCATCTCCAGGAGAATCAGAAGCATTAACTTTATGAGGATAATCATCACTTCCACCCGCTCTATTCCTGCAGAGTATTTGAGTTTGCCATGTCATATAAAGCCCTTGTCCAGTCCTTGGCAAGGATCATCCCCTACTGTCAGAATTCCTTTCCTCTGTTTGCTTCCATAATCCAGATTTAATGTTGGGATGTACATACAGCCAGAGTTCACGAACTGAATATATACTCCTTCCACAAGCCACTGATAATAACGCACACATGGATAGTGTGCATTATTTTCTCTCTTTGGCTGTGTTTTCACTGTCACATTCACAACTGTTTCATAGCCAATCTCGTGGTTAAATGAAACTGCCACTCAATTAAGGAAAACAAATATATGTTACGCTACAGTAAACTTATTTTGGATTGAGATAACTAAATATGTCATGCTGTATCGTGGGCTCCAATGTGGTAAATTAGCTCAAACGAGCAGGAGGTGCTGTTCTATATAGCTGCACACTAGACACACACACACACACACACACACACACACACACTGTAAATACACACTCCTAACATCTATTGACATTTCCAGGTAAATATACTGGCCTAACATGTTTAGCGCTGAATAAAACTGACAGATAAAAAATAGAAAAATAAACAGTTAAATAATGGAAGAGTCACAGTTCCATCTTGACCAGACCTTTCCAATAGAGCAACACTCTTAAAAAACTGGTAGCTATAAATATGGTAAAATGCTAAATTGGTCAAGAAGGCTGGCTCGGTTGTGGGAGAGAGCCTGGACACTCTGGAGGAGGTGGCTGAGGGGAGGATGAGGTCTAAAATCAGATACATCTTGGAGAATCCATGCCACCCCCTCCATGATGAGAAGAGCGGGCTAAGAAGCACCTTTATATTGTCTCATCCTACCTAAGTGTACGAGGGAGCACTTCAAGCACTCTTTTGTGCCAACAGCCATCCGGCTATACAACACTTCCTGCAGTTCAACCCTGAGCCTGCTGACCCAGAGTCAGCAGCTGTTGGCAAGTTGGGAATGTTAATCAAAAAGCTATCAACACCAATAAATTGGATATTTGTCCTGAACTGTTTGGTCAGGCACAGGTGTCTATAACTTACACCTAATACTCAAATAACGTATCATTTTTCAAATGTCCACATACTGTGGTGAGGCCAAATAACACCATCATGTAAAAGAGCAGAAACTAAATTCAAAGGCTGAAGGACAACTGAAAAAGAGATCCATCAAACCAATCTCTCACAGTGTTTCCCCCGTCCTCTTTGCTTCCGGTGAATCATCTAGCAGGAGAAAAACACATTTAGTTGTAGGCCTCTCCACTCTCAAGTGATGCGGGACAAACATATTGACGTGCAACTCCACAGGCGAGGAAAGGCGGATAAATAAATAACAAAGGTGTATGGAGAACAATGCTACTTCGCACACTCTAAACGTCAGCCTTCCAATGCCGGTCTGTCTTTATTTTCCCATGCATAAGCAATGCAAGGAGAGAAGGAACCCAGACATAGAGATATTTAGCACTGTCCAGTGGTTCATCAAAGCTGTCACAAAGGGAACTGTTAAGCTTGCCAAGGTCTACCTCCACCAATGGGAAGCTTCTAAACCCACTAGACCAATCAAACCCAATAGATGCTGCACAATGTCTACCAATTCCTGCTTTTTGATACATCACACGTCTACTTCACATGCACTTGTAGATACAAGACACTCATTCAACCTGAAGTATCTTAAAGGTTCATGAGTAACGAAAGTCACTCGGAGCCATTTCAAAGCAGCTACACGTCCCAAAATCAACTGTGTATATGTAAGTACAAAATACATGGCACAGTTGTGTCACTGCCACGATCAGGAAGAAAACGCAAGCTATCACCTGCTGCTGAGAGACAATTGGTCAGGATGGTCAAGAGTCAACCAAGAACCACCAAAAAGCAGGTCTGCAATGAATTAGAAGCTGCTAGAACACAGGTGTCAGTGTCCACAGTCAAGCGTGTTTTACATCACCATGGGCTGAGAGGCTGCGTGCAAGAAGGAAGCCCTTGCTCCAGAAGCAGCACCTTAAGGCTTGACTGAAGTTTGCTGCTGATCACATGGACAAAGAGGAAAGTTCTGTGGTCAGATGAAACAAAAATTGAGCTATTTGGCCACAATGACAATATGTTTGGAGGAGAGAAGGTGAGGCCTTTAACCCCAAGACCACCATATCTACCTTCAAGCATGGTGGTGGTAGTATTATGCTCTGGGGCTATTCTGCTGCAGGTGGAACTGGTGCTTTACAGAAAATAAATGGAATAATGAAGAAGGAGGATTACCTCCAAATTCTTCAGGAAAACCTAAAATCATCAACCAGAAGGTTGGGTGTTCCAACAGGACAATGACCCCAAACACACACCAAAAGTGGTAAAGGAATGGCTAAATCAGGCTAGAATTAATGTTTTAGAATGGCCTTCCCAAAGTCCTGACTTAAACCCCATCGAGAACATGTGGACTGTGCTGAGGAAACAAGTCTGTGCCAGAAATCCAACAAATTTAGTTGAACTGCACCAATTCTGTCAAGAGGAGTGGTCAAAGATTTAACCAGAA
>OOFE01051476.1:38197-68011 GCA_900323365.1 Monocentris japonica | reverse complement strand
GGGGTGCTAATGTTTCTCTTTGATTGGAAGCAGCTTGTTATTCCTAGAGACAAAAGCTACTGAGCAAGGAGGTAGCATGGAGGTAACATAGGGGCTCGCCTATAGATAATTGACTGAAAACAAAAAAGACTGCATAAGAGAGAGAACCAGCTCATCTGTGGCGCCACAGGTTTTAACGTGGGACAGACTACCTTGGGAGTCTAAGGAGACACAACGGGGCAAAGGAACGGTTGAGAACACAATAGAGACCCTCAGACTGACAGGAAGCAAGTAGGAAAGGACTCAGACTAGCGTCACATTAGATGAGCCTAGATGTCAGGAAAGGGAAACAAAGTCCAAACAACACAGATAGGGAAACAACACACTGGCCTTTTCCTCCGGGCTTCACCAATTGTTCTGGGAGTCTCATCATCAAGAAAGAGTCCTCGTTGGCTACTAGGAAAGGTGACCCCTAACCTCTCTAAAGAGGTCTGCCATGGTTCAGAGAGAGAGGGAGAGGCACAGCACCATGCCAAATGCGTTATGATGATCCCAGTTGAAGCCGGTATTTAAGGAGACACAGAGCAGCTTTTGTTTGACAGTTGGAGGCCTCCTCCCACCCATCCAATGGCGTATGAAGAAGTGCTGTGGTCAGTGGGTTTGGCGTGCAAGAGCGGCACAGCATGTGACATTGGAGGAAGGGTGGTTGTAAAACACTTTAACTACATTCTACAGAGCAGCGGACTTGCAGCACCTACAAGTATGTGTTGCTATATGACATTTGGACCAACTGTCCAGTCTTGACTTGGCACACCTGAGCAGGTGTGAGGATTGCTGTACTATTAGGTGTCACAGTGGGACTTCATATGGTGTACAATGAGCTCTGAAGTATTGTTGTTGTTTGTCTAGGTGTGAAAAAGGCAAGTCAACAGTCACCATGGATGTGAAGAAAAAAGAAATGGACCTCCTGAGCAACAGCATTGCTGCATATGCACACATCAAAGGTCAGTAACATTCAGCAACTCCATATACAGTATATCAACCTGTATTTGTGATCTGCATCAAAAAAATCAAGTAATTATCAAACATTTTAACCATTTTTGCTCCATATAATGTCATTTCTTGTCCTTCCTGTAGCAAACCCAGAGAGCTTTGGCCTTTACTTTGTGATCGGGGTGTGTTTTGGCCTGGTGCTGACACTCTGCCTCCTGGTCATCCGCATCTCCTGTAAACCCCGTACCAACATCGCCCCCTCCACGCCCGAGAAAAAACATTTAAAGGATTTCAGCGAGGACGATGAGGAAGAGGAGAGTGAGGACGAAGATGATGAAGAAGGAGATGATGGTGAGGCACCCGCTACATTGCCCACCACAGAGATCCCCATTGGTAATCATCATAGCCAGTCAGATGGGACACTGAGCGTGAACGTATTTACTTCAGCTGAGGAGCTGGAACGGGCACAGCGATTGGAGGAGAGGGAGCGTATCATACGTGAGATCTGGAGGAACGGCCAGCCTGATATCCTGGGGACGGGAACAGGGACCATTGGAAGAGTGCATTACTACTAACATACTATAGACTACAAGGGGACCACTGCATGGACAAGTAGCTGACTGTAGCACTGTGACAGAGACACTCAGACCTTTGGGTGGGTCCAGTGTCCCCGAAGCCTGACAATAAGACTTGGACATGTTAGACACGAAGCAATAGCATGCAAAGAGGTCAGCAGTGATGTGCTACATTTAATATGCTTGTGACAGAGCTGAACTGTGTGATGTTGCACTTTTTACGTAGCAGATTGTTGCCTTCCCCTGACTGAATGCAATGAAACCACAAGGTGCCTTTAAGACAAATTGTATTCATGTGGTGAAGATGCAGTATGAATGTGGGAGTTGATGAAGACTGAAGTGAGGGTCTAGTAGAATGTATGGCGCTTAATAGAAAAAGCACAAAAAATGTACATGTTTATACTGTAATAAGGCAGAAATAAGGACCAAGTATTTTACAGTAGGGAGTCATTCCCTTGGTTTGCAATGAGGACATGAGGAATGAGGAATAACTCTAAACAGTTCTTGTAATTTCTCCAGGAAAATGCCCTCAGGATTGCTCTTAAAGGAAATGACATTGCTTCAGTAAACAAATATCGCTAGATTCATGGGGTCAGTTTACACCTAATGTCAAGACACTTAAAATTGGATTCTTTAGTCAGAGTACATTATAGTATGTGGCTCTGTTTTCAGAAATAACTCCACCAAAGGAAATTACAGAATTAAAGTATTAAGTTGAAATAATTAAAGTTTGGGTTTTTTTTTCTATTCCTAATGCTCACCTCTCAGACAAATATACAACAGAGCTCCTCTTCTATTCAATGTACCTTTGGGTCATGGATTCAGAATGAGGATAAAATACCTTTGTATTTAATTGGACATGAGAAAGCCTCATTTTATCGCTATAATTAATGGAAAGGTCAACCATTGTTATTATTCATGCTCAATATCTCCCTTGTATGCCTTAAAAGGTTAAATAGATACAGTTTTATAATAAAATGTCTGGAAACTCTTAATACAGTCCCTTTGTGACAGTAAATGTTTTTGCACAGCCCCACTGGAAGCATGTCCTGATAACACAGAGACTGGTAGAATGGAACTCATGAATTTAGATGAATTGCCCAAATTTGGGGCATGTTTGCACCGGATATGTTCATAAGTCAATCTTCAGTGGACTGCTGTGGCTTTTTGATTTTCAAGTTGTAAAAGAAAGTATTGGCTCTTCATAAAGCCATACAAAAAGGAAAAACATACTCATCAATGTACGGCTTGTGTCCATGTTCTTTTCTTCGGCCAACCTTGAAGCCAGAAACTTTAATCTGATGTCCTTGTGCTACGAGGCTGCTGTAACTGTGCAGGGAGGAAGGTCTTGCTTGGAGAGGAGAAAGGCCAAGAACTTCCGTTAGATGTCTCATTCTTCCTCCAAGTACACAATGTGCTGGAGAAGCAGACAGGGTTCAGGTTTGCCTTGGCCCCTGGTCTGTTTTCAGAAGTCTTCTCTGTTGAGGTCTTGGCTAAGCCCCTCATGTGGTTATGGGCTTTCAGAAATCAGTGGTGTTGATGGTGCAGCCTCTTTGAAATAGCTTTGTGATTATATTCATATAAACCTCGTGAATGGTGTCTACCATAGCTAGAAATCACAGGACATATGTTTCACTAGACCCACTATTTACGATTTCTATTAGCATCCTTTTCATTTTCACATTTGCAGAATGTGATCAAGACATACATGTAACTAGGAGTGACATATTTCTGACTCACAGTAATTATACTATTATGAAATAATACATCAATAAAACCAAAAGAACATGAGGAAACTTCCATACTTCAGTACCACAATGCGGTGTGGGAAAGATCTCCACAGGCAAACACCATACATGGCGGTAAGACTGGAATTTCTGCTTAATTTGAGAAAACACCACTTCATAAATAATTACATCTACATTCACGCTATTTGAACATTTGCACAAGTTTCTGCTTTACATTGTCCAATAAAAACTTATACAATCTAGCATAATGGTCAAATCCGCAACTGAGCCTAATTGGATTTCTAAAATGTCACATCCCATATGATTCTGATAGAAAACAATCCTTTGAGTGATTGATATATGATTGTATTCCCAGTAAAAGGCTTTATATAAAAGTGGAAACGCATTGGAGCTTTGTTGCCTTTTACCAGCATTGCTCTAACTCTATATCTGTCTAGCCACTTTCTTAAGAGAAATGCAAACTATTCTTTTTTCAGTTCATTTCCTATTTCACCATTTCTAATTTTAGCTCATCTGTTGTACAGCGATCTGACCTCTGATCTCCTTCAGTTTCAGCACCCTGCCCTCCCCACAGTTCCACCCCACTTGTTTCAAATTCCTCCTTTGTTAGGTTATACCGTGGTGTTTTGTCCTCCCAAAATAACAGCTTGCTGGAGACTTATAAAGGAGGTCTATTACTTCTAAATGAGTTGAATATGAAAGCTTTAACAAGTTACATAATATGCTAATTTATAGGACTTTCTGTAAGCAACAGCCACAATCACCATGATTGATGATCCAGTCAAAGTTATTCCAGTAAAAAAAACGATATGCCAAACGATAAGTCAAATGATCGCTTTTCTTCAAGCTACAGTACTACTTTCTAATGAATCTTTCAAAAAATATCAACTGATCATTTATTTACTTTTGTTTAAATCATCTTACCCTCGTCCAAGAGGAAATACACCCTAAATACCCAATATTCAGCACAGTTTTTAAAAATAGTATGTTCTCCGCAGTTTCAGAAGCCTCCTGTCTCTGATGAGCTCCAGATGTTGTCCAGATGGGCTCTGCAGTGGGCAACACTGGTCGGCCAAGACGGGAACATACCACCAAAACTTGGACCCGAAACCAGATCTATACGCCTTACTCAGAAGATAATATGGTCCAAATATGGCCACAAGTAAAATATCTCTCTCTGTGAAGGCTGCAAAGAATTTCTCATTAATTCTTTTCCCACATTCTCTATATCCATCACAATGAGTCACTCTGTTTGGAGTTTCAGAATGAGTCAGTTTTTCTCAGTGTGACACAAGAGACACTTTTTTTCACACAACTGCAGAAAATACAGTTACTCACTAACTTTGGTTTGTAGTAACTTTGGGTGCATTTTAAAGATTTTTGTTAATGAAACTTTTTTTAGCTCATAAAAGGTAGAACACAACTTTAACCCTGCTAACGTCAGTGAACTATATCAAATATCAAATCTTACATATCAAAACATTTGCTATTCTGAGTGAAATGTCATATTTTGTTCACGTTTTCTATTGTGAACTAACCACAGTTCATCAATCCAACACTCATTGAGGAGCATAGTGCTTCTTTTTATGTTGGGTAGACATACAGTGCCCCCCAATGGATTAATGCGGTATTGCAGTCTAGTCTAGCACTACAGTATACCTGCAGGTCAGCCCTAGTTATTGCCACTATTTCAGCTACTAAAATAATGGTAACAATGCCCCCTTTGGATGTCTTAAATGTATATATTTGCCATTTTAAAAAGACACATCAAAATATTTCTTCCTATGTACAACTGAGTATATTATTACATCCATTATTACAGCCTCTGCTGAGGCCTTGGCTCTGCAAACATTAAAAATAAAACATATCCATGACAAAAGTAATAGAAAAGGGAAACGAGACAAATGCTTGAAACAAAGTAATGGCAGAAATTATATTGTTAACAAAATACAACCCGTGTAGCCCTGTTATCGTGACTTCCAGCATTTTTATCAGTACATTATTGTATTTAATAGTCTTTTGGAGGATTCAGTTCATTTGATCCGTTGGAGGATCCATCTAATATCCAATGTAGCCCTCACTTGTGTGTCTGCAGAAGGAGAAGTTGCTCTTCTTCCTCCCCCCTTGCACTCCGTTTCAGGGAAAAGTTCTTCTTCTTTCAAGGGCCTGGCATAGTCTCAGACAGCCAGGCCAGTCGAAGTGTCAGCTGGGATTAATGTTTCATCCTCAGACTCTGTACCTCCTCCTGTATAGGAAGGACATTTTGTTGATAGTCAGTTACACCACAGTCTTCAGCTTGGGTACCATTGCTTCTGTATGCTTTGTGGTGGCAAGATGTAGAATGCAAAAAAAACCAACTCAAGACACAATTTACTGACCTGCAGTATCGTTCGTTTGTTTCTCTCCTCTCTCAGTTCTTCTTTCATTTCCTGCATGTCTCGCCTGATTAGACATGACAAAGGCAAAAAATAGTTTAGGGACATTGACTAAATGTCTAAATAAATAGGTCAGCATATATGTGACAGTCATAATGGAATACTGACGTAAGCACATAATTTGCTATGTTAACACTTTTACTAAAAATAAAAAAGAATAAAATAGTATAATTTCATACATTTGTACTATGCATTAAGCATAAATGGTCATCTGGGTTGCTTTTTAAATACACCCGCACTAGGCAGCTTCGCAAGTTGGAGGCTTCAAATGGCGAGGGGTAACTGTACGAAAAAACCTCAGAAGCCAGAAGTCATGTGACATCAGTAAACTGCACACAGCATGCTCATATTCACCAGCTGGTCTGTGATCGCTTTATACTTAAGGATACCAAAGGTTTAGTGTTTAGGAGACAAGCAACTGTCAGATTACTCACTTATGTTGTGATTGTAGGAGCGCCAGAGCCATCCTCAGATCCTTGATCTCAGTCTGCAAGCTATCCAGAGAAGGCTCGTCTTTATGGGTCACAGCTCTGGCGTCCACTACTACTTTGGGTGGTGGTCGAGCAGGAGGAGGGGTCCTGGGCAGAAGATCAGGCTTGGAAGGTGGTGTGAGATTTTCTGCACCCTGCAATGATTTAGGCAGCATTGGAATTATACAGACCTTGGAACTGTGATGCTTATACTTTGGAAATGTAATCTATTATTTTGGTCAAAATGTATGATTCTTTAAATGTTGCCTTATAAACAGTTCTTAATATGTAAGTACATTTTTAAAGTGTTAATTTATGAGGGTGAAGAAATATAAACTTGAAGTTGGGGTTGTAAGGGTCCAGCTGCAGGCCATTCACATCTGGAGAAATGCTTACCAGGAAGGAAATGTTTTTAATAGAACGCTGCAAGCTACTTCAGATTTTAGACAATTCATATCATTAAAATTAGGGATGTATAATATTGACAAAAAAACATATTGTAGTTTGTTTGCTGAAGCCAGTGAGTGCAATATGAATTGAGATACATGTGAACACAGCTCTTATTTTTTTCAGCAAAAATTTGTTTTTTTTTTGGCCAGTCTAAAACACCTTCACCTCTAAAATACAGCATGCTGTCATGGTTTAAAAACATTAAACACATGTTCTGTTTACATCACATTCAGTTGGGCTGCTCCACAATGTTTCAAGGAACAGTTAATTCCAATGACAGTGTATCTAACTGAGTATTTAATAACCAAAACAGCCATTTCTCTGGGCATCAAATGAAATGAAAAAAATTCAATGCTCAATCTCTCAAAACCTAGTAATTCCAAGATCCTGCTTACCTTGACCAGTGTTGAACTGACACTTGTCATTTCAACCTAAATGTAATATTAAATGTAATGCATTTCATATTTACAAATAATTTGAAGTCAGCGATACAAACCTTTTGCAAGCCAGGTGATTTCTCTATCTGGGTCTCTTTTGGTGATAACTCTGGTTCCGTCTGGTCGGTTCCAGCCTGCGGATGAGCATCAACCATGACCTTAATGATAATCCCTGTTAAGAATCATCCCTCACATCATACCCTCACTCATTCTCTGTGTCAACCAGGCCAATTTATCAACCAGGCCTATTTGGGGCAGTCGGAGAAGAACAAGAAAAAATACTGAATGAAGAGAGAAAGGAAAAAGCCACCCTAAAATACTTCACTCCATTTCAGTAGCTATTCTGTGATGAAGTGTTGTAATTTACTTTCTCTCAACCTGCCTTGTCTACTTCTACTTCAGTTAGTGATTTCCTTCATTTCCCAGAATAACTTTGACAACCCCCAGAAGATGGGCGTGAACATGTTGCTTTCAATCAATATAAATATAAATATAGATAGCTAGCAAAGTAGTTCCTGAACATTGTGGCGTGTCTATGATTGCGGCCACGCCCCTTACTCAAAACACGTCTTGCAGCTGCGTTGCATGATGGTCTATTAAGGCTACTGTTGGTTGAGAAATTTGCCTCTTCCGTGATGGATTTCTCCCTGAATGTTGAGTGTCGGTGCAGAAAGTCTAGAGAGAAGCTCTTGCTTTTTGATTCTGAGGAGCTGGCATCAAAACCTGACGTTTACCGGTGATGTTTTAGATAGACGAAAAAATGTTTGCCATGAAACTCCATTGTACCTGCACTATCTCGATGTGACATCATGTCATCTACATTTGGCCAATTATCCACAGGAATAAGAAAAATACAACAAAATGGAAACAGGAATGCAAGATTTTTCTTGGAAGGATCGCCTCACTCTGACTAACACTCTTAAAGGAAACATCTGAATGCATTCTAAAGAGGACTATAATCTTGATCAACAGGTGAGCACTGTTGACTGACAGTTCTGCACAAGTTGCCAAGGGAGTTGCCCTATTTATCCTGTGTTAATCTCAGATTGCAAAGGTTATCTGCAGGAGCATTGGTTCCTGCTTATGGCTCAGCTAGTTCATGAAATGCCATAGTTTAAGGTCAAGACTTGCCGGTATTATATGACACAACAATTGATCTGTGTGTTCTTGGTCACTTCACTTGGTCACTTATTCTGCCACTAGGGTGGACGTACTTGTGGTACGGTGACCAGGGCAGATGGTGGTCTCCTCTGTGGGGGTTTGGCTCTGTTTGCTGTGGGATGGCTCAGCTTTTCGGTGGACACGTCCACTCCATCAAACTGTTCAGACTCTTTCTCCTCTGGATGTTTTGGTGAGATGGGAACAGAATCACCATTGATTCTAGTGAAAATAATTTTTAAAAAAGTAAATAAAGTAAATTTTATTAAATGCAAACATTTGTACTTTTCAAAAAAATGGTTCATTTTGTCAAACTTTAAGCAAACAGGAAATGGATGCACAACAATGAGACAAAAGAATATCTTTGAATCATAACATCTTTAAATTTCTTTCATAGCATCTTCAGTTCATGCACACTTTAGTTGTGCACACTTTAAACACAGTGTCCTACACTGTGTTTAAAAAAAGCTGTGCACACTTTGAATGCGGTTTACAGTTTCCGAACCTCTTTTGGTGTTGCGGGCAGGTGCAGAGCACTACAGCTTGAAACCACTCTGTATGTCATACGTTCCCCTTATACAGCACATATAAGAAATGATGCCAGTTCTTCATAGGAAGAACATCTCAACTTCAATAACCTCAATACTTTGATTTTATGTGACATTTACAAATAATCCCCATGGAGGCCTTGAAGATGAAGCTTGTGTAAACATTAAGAATGACTCTTTAAGAAGTTGGAAAATTATGATTTTGTTGGCTTGGAAACAATTATCAGAATGGACTTTTCTCCATTAGTAGTCTCTTTAAGACGGGGCTTTTTCTGTTTTCTCAGTGTTGTGTTTGTGTGTGTGTGTGTGTGTGTGTGTGTGTGTGTGTGTATGTGTGTGTTTGCTCAGGAAACAGGAAATGGGCTGCTCTCGTCTGTTTAGGCTTGATCTGACTCATCCCAGAGTTTCCACTGCGCCACTGAAGGTCGGGCATCCTGGCATTCTTCTTTAAGGACGCCATGGCAACCAGTGGCAGCAACCAAAACCATTAACATCGAAAGGCCCTGCTCCCAGCGCCAGGCAAAAGAGGAGAAAGTGTTCCTGACATTTTCTAAAGACGCTTTGCTTTTGTCATTAGCGTTTGCAATTGAATAACTACCAAAGTTTCACTGTGAGTGCCCTTGTTGTCCTTTTTGATTTGGAAGACACACTGTATATTCCACTGAGTCAACATTTAGAAATCTGGAGTGGTTACGCACAGGGATTAGTACTGAAAGAGAAAATCAGAGATGTTTCGGTGTCACTCACTTGGGTAAAACCTTGTTTGGTTTTTCCTTTACTGGTGGTGGGTTAGGCTTGTTCATAGCTGGCAGCTTGACTTTGACCGGAGGATTGCTTCTGAGGTCCTTAGCCTCTGGTTTTTCATCTGTAAAGCAAATGTATTGCATTATTCTAGAGCATCATTCCTTTTTGTGAGGAATATGATTCAATAGTGTTAGAAATATAATGAAAGCCACTACTATTCATACCTTTTGTCTTTGCAGGACCACCCTTCTCCATTGCTGATGCCTCTTTCTTTCCTTAAATAAAGAAATAAAGTAACAATATTTTATCTGAATACTTGATGACTGAATATTTGTGGTCAGCAGCAAGGGTGACAGGAAGGTTGTCGGTTTGAGTCCCTGGGCCAGCTGGGAAATATCTGAGTGGGGAAAGTGAATGAGTAACACTCTCCTCTCCCTCAGCAACTACTGTCAAAGTGCCCATTGAGCAATGCACTTAAACGGCAGTTATTTCAGTGAAGCTGCTCAGTAGAAGACTGTGGTTGTACTGGAGAGTTCCCAGGTGTGAATGTGTGTAACATGATGATGATGAAAGTGAAAAAAGGCATTGCTTTAAAAAAGCATGCATGCTCTGCAAACCTTCTCTGGATAAATTAAAAAAGTTAATTTGAACAGGGATGGCTTCAATTCTGATGAGTAAAAATACTTTATCCATTTTCTCTTAATAATACCATTCCAAACAAATGTCTAACTAAGAATTTGAAGAAACCTTACTTTTTAATCTAATGCTAATAGTCCTTAATTCAACTGAATTCTAGTTTAAGAGCAGTTGTATGGGAAGGCGGGGATCTGCACATCATTGGAGCAGACCAGGTCACAGCTGTATCCAATAGGACTGCAGCTGTAGTCCCCGAGGGTCTCAAGTTCTTCAGGGTCACTCCAGCTCATAGGATAGACACTGAGGGAGACTGTCCCTGAGAGGGCCTTGCATTGGAGACTGAGAGAACAGATGCTTACATTATGAAGCTTCAGTGAACTCAATGAACAGTGTGCGAGATGCCCTTCATGTTCCCTACTTTCCATGCAAGTCAAGTGCTTATTTCAAATGTGTGAGGTTGAGGGACCTGCCAACAAGCCAACTAAATCAATATAAACACGGATTTAAGGTGTAAAACCGCTGTAACACAGAAATAAAGAACAGCACCATCCATGACACTTCAAACAACAATCTCAGATATGAAGCTGAAAAACTGAACAAATGAAAATAGAGGCAGCCTACCTTGTGTGTTCAGACCATTATGTAACATTCCCTCTCAAACAAACCATCCAGAATAGTAGCTTCAGTGCTGCTTCTTGGGCCGGCTGTGAAAATCTCTGTGACAGAGCTTTCCTCAGTCCCCCCACCCCCTGGCTTCCTCCAAGACTTCTGAACCAAGTCACATGACCACCCCGACCATCCCCCCCATCTAACATAGTCTGAGACTTCCTGTGACGTTCTTGAGAGTGATACTGAGATTCCCCTCAGTCAGATCATATTTGAATTGCTGACAAACATCATGCAAATTGAATGTCGAGTTGAATGGTGTGTTTACCTGCCACTTGAACTATGAATCCTTCGACGCGTATGCTTTCTGAATTGCCCTAAGTTGTCTGAATCCAACCAATCCAAGGGCATGTAGACACCTCATCAAGAGAAAACTTTGCTAAGAAATTTGCTAAACTTGTTAACAAGAGAAGAAAGCCTATGACAGGATATGAGGCCCCTGAGATGAAGGTTGACTATAAACCACATCCTGCTCTGTGGCTCTAACAGAGTATATTGGATTAGGTTGGATTTCTACATCCTCTTGTTTCAGTCAAAGGGCATCAATATGCATTCACTCCCTTGATTTCATCTGTGTACCTTTCAGTCATCCAATCGAAAAAGCGAAAACTTTGAAATACAAGGAGCAACTATTGTCTAAATAACAATGAGAGAACAAATTAAACCATTTAGAAACTTACAAGTAATACAAACTTTTACCAGAGAAATGCAGCGCCCAACATGATCACTACAATGACTCAAGGTAAGTTGCTTCATCAAAATCTATAACAGCACACACGCAACGATCAGAAATAATCCAAAAGTACAAAAATGTTCACTCTCCTGGCTGTACTCCACGACACTCACTCTGTACAAGGGAAAATATTGTACTTTTGTGTCTGTGTATGTGGTGGGGGGAGCATTTGCTGATGCACTGGGTGAATGCACTATAACAAGGGGTTGATATAAACATTTCTAAACATACTCTAATTTATGAAATGTAGCTTCACCCTGGGACCAAGGCTCATGTGGAGACATACACAGGCTGTGCAAATTGCTGCATACCATATATAAGATTAATATAAGAATAATTTCCCAATACAGTGGATTTATATATAGCGCCATATTGAAAGGGCTTGAAGGGGATTCATCAGCACATGGTTGTGAAATATTGACATTGACCAGAGAACCATTTTGGCCACCACAAAACCACATGCTCAACCAAACATGATGCTGCCAATTCCTCCATATGACTGAACAACAGTCCTTCACACTGCCAGACTAAACAAATGCTACTGCAGCAAGAAGTCATTACTGTAGGTCAATTCAGTCAAAACATGTAGCTTCCCACTGTCAAACAACACTTATTCCTGTCACAGATGTTGCACTGCTGGTAGTACTGTTCTCTTACCTGAGCGTCTCTCACTGCCCTTGCGTTCAGGTGGTTGGCTTGTGGTCCCAGACTAGAGGAGGAGAAATGGTATACTCAACAGGTTGGCAAGTATGTCTTCCTTGTGCTTCTCTACCTCTATTCTACACACTCTTTCCACTAAGGGAAGTTTCAGTGAGTAACTGCAAAACTGGGGACGTTGAAGAAAACCCTGAGTCATTGCCCATTATAGAAGCAAAGATATAGAAGGTTTGTGTCCGAGCAAAACACTTGCCAAAGAAAACAGGAAAGTCAAATGCCAGCCAGCTACAGATAAAGGGTCTTTTTAAACCATTTAAAGCCAATATCAATTACTCTATAATGTGTCCAGCTCAATGAAATGGCCAAACTGTACAGGGATACAGCAAGGAAATTCTTGATAACATGTCTCAGGTCCACTCACTTGCAGACTGTCCATTGGTGGTATCACCATAACAAAGTTGTCCGGGAAGAAACCATGACGTCCATTTAGCTCCCCCTCCCACCAGCCTTCATCTTCTGTTTCCTTCAGAAGGAGATTAAAACAGTCAAATTACAACCTCAAAGACTGTCGTGTCCATAGGGAAGTGAAATTGCTGTATAAGAGGTTACCAAAGGGTCAAGCAAAACACGGTGTGCCTGTGGTGCATAGTGGTTATTATCAATTTACCATCAAAGTTATCTGTTTTCCACTGATGCCATATGATTTGGACAGCCACATTTATGTAATCATACTTGCTGTATCAGTGTGTGGACTGTGACACGTTTCCCCTGAAAGACTCACAAACTGATAAAACTGGCTTGTCTGGTTGAACAATATTTTTTAATTATACACCTGCAGCTACGCTGAA
Organism: Monocentris japonica; assembly: GCA_900323365.1. Lineage (NCBI taxonomy): Eukaryota > Metazoa > Chordata > Actinopteri > Trachichthyiformes > Monocentridae > Monocentris > Monocentris japonica. The sequence goes on along the minus strand of OOFE01051476.1, from coordinate 54,934 downwards.
AATAAATTTTACCCTGGGGCTTGTTTGAGCATGAAGCTGAGATGAGCTATTTTAACATTTCAAAGGCAATGACATCATGAGAGTGCATTTGGGGAAAATGCTATACATGCTACAGTAAATAACAATAGGGTGACGTGATCAAGACTCAAACCTTGCTGATTATTATAACAATGTCTCCTTTCTTCAGTTCCATCTCGTCGTCTGTTTGGGCCTTATAGTCAAACATGACTTGGCAATATTCTTTCACTGAGGAGACATAAAAAAGAAGAGCACAGTGAGTAACCAGAGCATTAAAGTTAATGTGTGACTAGAATAGGAGATTTTTTTTACAATATTGTCTAGATGAACATTATCAGCAAAAGGAATGTGACTTCCATGTAACCTCAGTGCAGGAGGAATTCACAGTACTGACTCAAGCTTTATCGGAAAGAGGTTGCGATAAACTGGAGATTATGCCCTCACCCCTTGGTTCCTGGAGGATATTCCACTCTGAGGTATAGTATGACGTCAAGCAAAGTTACTGTGAGTTTTTTATGAGACTCTGCCCAACCTCTAAGCTGAAGTGCAGGTATAACCAGTGTCTATGATGTGTCTAGGTGTAAACCGGTCAAATTGCTTTTCAAACTCAGTTCAAAAATAGAATCCATGCCAAAATAGTTGAGTTCATGATTTTGCAAGTGATTTAATTGTTTTACTAATCAAACAAAGAAGGTTTCTCAATTTCTGATACTTACAGCTGTTTATGCATTGTTTAAATATGTACTAATGTATTTACTGCTTGGTCTAAGACTGGGCAATACACAGCCAAAACAATCCTGGGTTATATGAGAGTAAAAGCATAGACGTGACATTGAAAAGACGTCTAGTGCTCAGTGGGATACTACACAAGGAACTTGCATGATGAAATTAGACGAATCCTGTGAACGTACCGTTTTTTGCTTTGTTCCTCACACTTGCTCTTTGAGGATGCTTTGTCTGGACAAAACCAAAATATATTCAGTCAAAGGAAGACAATCCACGTGAGTTTAGTAGCTACAAGGGGAAAAATAGTCATGCAATTTCACACCTGCTTACTGAACACGGCATCTGTGAGTTTGGGTCTTGTCTTGCCCTCATTGAGCTTACCATCTGTAAAAGATCAACATCAGTTAATCAGCTCATCTCTGTTTTATCAATGTCAGTTTAGGTTCTATGTAAAAAAAAGACAAAAACAACATTATGTATAGCTGAGTGTTTGTATTTACCCACCTTTAGAGAGCACAAAGATTTCTTTGACAAAATTTGACGGAAATGCTCCCACTTTGACGCCTTTCATCCCCATCCACCATCCGTCTTCAATCTATCAGATGGAAAATTAGAGACAGAGCGGCAGTGAGAAAGTATGTGACATGGCAGCATAAGCGTGAAAGGGCATAAGCATGCCAATGCAGCTATGTATATTTGACCATTCATCCTTAAAGACCTTTGGTGCAACATAGACATTGCACTATTGTACTAAGAGATTGTTAAAACACACAAATTATTGATAGGAAATTAAAGTTATCTGATTCCTTGATGGTACAAACATTCAGGGAAACTCTCAGAACAAGTTGGGTCAGTTCACATGCACCACAGTGAAGCAGGGATGTGGAACATGCTTTGTAAGTCTGTTAGCCAAATATAAAGGAGATACAATGCCTAAACAAACAATGAACAGCATATGAAAAATGTTCTCTATTTACTCAGGGGAGATTTGCTGAGCAAATACGCCCTGCTTCACACTTACAGACATTCATACCTGGGAGCTGCCCAGTACAAGTGAGGGAGAAGCATGTCTCATTTGTTTCCCCTGCCCAGATTTTTCCCAGCAGGGATTCAGATCAGCAATCCTCCAATCACAAATTTGCTAACCATTAGGCTACCACAACTAACTGCTGGGTTATTTGAGTTAAAATTTGTATGGTTGAGGGTATGATGAGGGATGATAGGAGGGGACTCTACCTCTCTGATGATCTCTATAGTCTCCCCGACAACCAGCTCCAGCTCATCTTCATTCATAGGGCAGTAGGCATACGCTACCTCGCATCTCCTTGGCTGTTTCATCACCGTTGCTAAAGAGACAAAGCATCATTGGTCAAAAGACAGATGTAACATTTAAAATCTGCTGTTAATGTGGATGTTGAGTTCAAGAAAAGTTGCCTTTAGCTAGGTAGAAGTTGAAGTATAAGCAAGTCTTAACAGGATACTGCTGAGACTGCAAAGCGTTGGAAACTCCTTCATGTTTCCAGCACATCTAATCCCTCAAAGGCACTATGTTTGCTTTCATCTGTTCCATTTTCATGCATTATAATTAAGTTTGGTGTGGCAAGGATGTGGTCAACATATATGTTGCTTTTTTTGGAAAATGCTTTTGATGGTTTGTTTTAGTCCACATAGGTGCCAGATGGGTGAAGGTGTTCACATAGGACATTGCAATGAGGGACATTTTTGTCACACTTCACTGACACTGAATAACCGCAATACAGTAAACTCTGCATCTGACACTTCATCCAGGTTAAAATAAAGGCTAAGAATTATTTGCAGATATTATTTGGTCCAGTCTGGATAGTCACTTTCTGCTTTGCAGCAGAGAAAGATGAGGAGTTGAGAAAGCAACATACATTTCCTTAAGCTTCTTGGTTCCCTGTTGCTGCCACCTATCAAATAGACTGGCACCTCCTGTAATGAAAACCAAGACAAAGCATTTTAAATACACTTGGATACACATGAACACACATAAAGACACTCATATATACACTCATACAAATGAATGTAAAACAAAATTCAAAATTGTGCAAAAATATGCCCAATAGTATAAACAAACCTTGACAAAATTGGCGGGGAAGATGCCTCTCTTGTCCCTCAGCTCCCCCTCCAGCCATCCCTCCTCACTGGCCTTGGTGACGTTTTTGACCACATCCCCTGTCCGCACTGTCATCTCGTCTCCCAGGGTGCCCTCAAAGTCAATTAGCACCAACACCTCTGCAGCGCATTCATTGGTAAATGGGGCAGAAAATCTTTTCATCAACAATGTTGCTTTACTTGATTCCTGACAAGTCCTATACATATAAAGATCAAGATGTGCACGCTGGTTTCAGCAGTCTGTGTGATATGTGTTAAGTAAGTAATGGAGAACAGTGTGATGAGAGCAAGGATACAAGGTTTGAGTGAACATGAATTGCTGCAGACAAATGATATTGTTTTGCATTCTCAGTGCTTCAGCCTGTTTTTGTTAAACTCACATGACTTCACAAGACTGCAGCATTAAGAAGACTTCACTGACAAACAGCATCATTACACGAAGGCCAAATTAAGAAGAATTTATATTAAGTTAGCCAGCACACACAGACTGAAAATACATATAATCCTAATCCTCAGCAAATAGAAATACATCCATGAGGTGTATGTAAAGTAAGTAGGTATGCAGTGGTATAGATACAACTAGTATTATTCTTCCTGTCAAATTAAAAGGCATTATCTGCAGATATAAAGCCACCCAACATTTTCATCACTTATGAGTTGCTCCTTCTAACACCCTGCATACAGATAACTGGGAGAAGAACTAAACATTCCTCAAGACGTCAGGCTGTCTGTAAGAATATATGATAATGGTGACTTACCCATGGTTTCTTAGAAAACTACTCTCTCGTTCAGACTTGAATGTGCAATTCCACTTGGACTCTGAAAGAAAATGAGAACTGAAAGAGTATTGTTTTGCCTAAGAGCAAGAGATATTGCAGCCAAGGCCCTTCTTCCTACTTGTCAAACATTGAGCAACTGTTCTTGAGGCTAGTCACGGCAAGTCACCAATAAGGAGTAGGATGGGTCAGAGAGAGAGAGAGAGAGAGAGAGAGAGTAAGAGGAGAAGGAAGAGAAGGGAAAAAACAGGTGAGACAGGTTTATAATGGAAGGACAGAGCTCAGAGGGAAATGGCACGTGACTACATAGAGTTCATATGCAGTAACAAAAAAAGAAGGAAAAAGTGAATGTAAACATTGAGAATAGAGCACCCAAGTAGACAAAACGAAAACAAACCATGCAACGTGTTTTGCAAATACTCTCTGATCCAGGTCTGAGGATGTCATTTTTATTTTTATTTAATCTCCATATGGTTTAAAGTAAAGTCCATGGTTTATTTTATGTTCATGGGAGGAATGTGTGTGTCTGTGTGTGTGTGTCCATATTGTTGTTCAACCTGTTATATTATTCCCCTTGAGGCAAAGTTGCTGGCCATTTATAGAACGCCTTACACTGAAAGCAGAATAGGAAGTACGTTAGACTGAATTTGAAAACCTCTTCAATGATGTGCATGTAAAGAGCACGGCAAAGAAAAGAAATGACATAATGCTTCTTTATAGAAAGAGAAAAATGTACTGTAAATGTTCCTTATTAGCTGTGGTAGTAGTAGCTGAGGCTCTCTCCCCTCTCCCCTACTCACGTTACTGTGTTGGTCATGAAATATAAAGAATTGCTCAACACTTCCTGTCATCTCTGTTGAATATTAGCAAATGAGTCACGATCAAAACTCTCCAATAAGAGGTGTGCCCAAATACAGTGTTTATAGCCAACCTAGACTTTGATAACTCCTTTGGGATGTTAAATTTAGATGAGAGATTTTATCCCTTTTTGATCAGGCAATAGCAACACTGACACTGTTTGGAATTGTTGAGTACCACGCTGTTGGCCACTGAGCGATTCCACAGGAGATTAAGTGTCTTGCTCAAAGGCACTTGAACTATGTTGAACTTCTACTTAAATTTTTCAGTTCAGGGATTTGAAATAGAAACCTACTGGTCACACGCTTGCTCTTCTAATATTCAACCCACTGACAATGCAAAGAGAAATTAGAATCAAACATTCAGCAAAAGTCAAAGTAATCATTGGCTCTTTTTAATTTACAGTCTCTAAGAAAACATCAGTAACAGGAACTATTTAAAAAAGCAATTGTCCCTAAGCAGATACATTTGAAACAATTAAATGTGAATCACAATCGGTAGGCCTATACTGTACAATTAACAACAGTGCACCCACAGCAAGGCACAAAAATCCCATAGTAAACATTATATGTTTCTATTTTACTACAGACTTAACAACCTCTAATTTTGACACTCTGATACTGTAATGTTGTTGCAGTTGCACACAAAGTACATAATCCATGAAATCATTATTAGCTGTGACAAATAAAAATATTGCATCAAAATATTTTGCAATAAGCCCCTTTTACAAACAAAGTCAAAATCCAGAATGTGTTATGCTGTTTGCAAATCATCTGGCTGAGTACAAAAAATACAATAAATTTCTTTGGGAAAAAAATTCCAACTATTACTATTAATATTATACATTGAAAGTAGTATCCAAGATCAAGCAAAGAGCTATTGTAATGTATGGTAATCTGTGACAGCAAACTGTTTCATGAACAACATATTAAATGTTCAGGTAGTTCATAATGAAAAAAAAACCATTTGCCCTTAAATTAACAGTCTTGCTATACCAGCTAGCTGATCTGTTGGGTGCACATTGGGTGCAACAAAGCAAAACAGCAGAGCATAACCTTTGACCCTTTACAGTTTGGTCCCATTGTTACATCGGGGTCATGTGTAGGGTGCTGACTTTGCTAAACTCACATCAACGTTGTAATGTTATTTATTGTAACATGAACTACCATATGATTTTACTGCCACACAAAACATGGAACAAAACAGCATGCCTCCTCTCAATCTATTTTAATGCAATATTTAATACTACAGCAGTTTATCAGGTAGACTACTCATAATGACACGATCTTAATTTGCACAGATCTAAGGCACAAACTGATCTACTACATGTGTGATTTTCTCTTGCTACTTCAGTATACACTGGCACCATTAAGCAGTTTTTCCTCATTCCTATAAGGAAAGTGTAAATGTCACCACAATGCAGGGAAGACTCAATAAACCATATAAATCAAAGAGATTGGTTACGTAAAATTCTGAATTATTTGAAAGACAATTCACCGTTTAACAGTGTTTCTACTAGATATAAGTTGTACCCTGACATGGGTAATGGTTGTATCAAGTCAAAGAGAGTACACTAAAAACTTTCTATTTCCTATTTATCCATCCATTGCAATTACTGAGCCACTTATGACATATGACAGAGAATTAAGATCCTCAGCAGACTCAGCAGTGTCACTGCTCAAGTATTGTCAGTGCCTCCATCAATTTCTCCATCTTTATGGTCCTGCTCTGTTTCTTCTTCCTGCCTGTCACCTTGCTCCCCGTTGACCTGGAACTTATCATGGGCCCATTTGGAACTCTTGCTATTGGGACCTATGGCTTTCCTGATGATGAATCGCGGCCTGCCATGCAAGAAGCTTCCCCGTCCACGCCCTCGGTTGTCCAGCCACCTGCTCTCTCCCTCCCCATCTCTGTCATCATGCTGCGAGAAAGACAAAGAAGAAAGGATAGAGAAAATGAGTTATACTGTACTAGTTATACTACTATACTGAGTTATACTAATGAGATCAACCCTACCAAGTAGTATTTTTTGCTCTTGGGAGTGTACTCTGGGTCCCAGTCTTCATTCTTTGGGTATACTGACATGTTCATAGGGTTACTATGTGTACTGTTTCCCTGATAATTCCCTCTGTTCCAGCCCCTTCCTCGAATTCTAAATTGCTGTAATTGGAGTAATTAGACAAGGAATTGAAAAGGACAGAGATTTTTTGAGTTAGAACGGAATAAAATTAATTGTAAAACACAAAGGCATTTAAGTATAATTTTATGATAAAGGTAGAATCCAATATATTCCTCCCCAGAGGAAGAAGGGTGAACTGTAGGAGAGAGTTTGACTTACAAATCCTCCCCGTGGCCTTCCTCTTTCAACAGGTCCGCCAGAGTCCCGTGAGCCCAGTCGGGCCTTGTTAAAGCCTTCATCTTTGGGATCTGACTTGTCCTGAGGAAAGTCTTCTTCCTTGTGCGATTTAGAGGATGAGGATGAAGAGGAAGAACTAGAGCGAGAACGCTTCTTCTTACTTTTCCTAAAAGGAGAAATGGCACACCCAAGATTTAAGTTTGCACTTGCAGGGTGGATGAGCAACAATATTCAGAGTAACTGTGGATAGTTAGAAACAATAAAAAATGCAGGACTGTTGCACATACTTTGATCTCTTGTAGCGTTTGGAGGACTTTTCCACAGATTTCTGGCTACTAGAATCTGGGGAATCTCCTATATCTCTCTCCGGAGCTGGATTATAATCTCTCTCACCGGCAGAGTATTTTTTACGGCGTTCAATATCCAAACGAAGGTCCATTGAGTCACCCTTCATTTTTTCCCCACCATCCTGAGCAAATCAAAACAAAACACAACGTTGTGGACAGACTTTGGGTTAGCATGGGGATGCTCTCAGACTGCTCTCAGCCAAGCTGGATTGTAAACGAAGTAAGAGTGGCTAAGGAAAAAACCCTGGTAACAGCCAGTTTAATGGGCATGGTGGGAGTTTGACTGGCATGACTAAAAACAAGCCACTCTGGAATGGGTTTTTTAGCACACTTAACATTATTGTTGAACCACAAAAAGCTAGGACCATTCATGCTAATTTGAGTTCAATCATTTTCACGCTGTTTCTTATGTAGTAGTTGCCCTTTTCTGTTCAGAAACGCTTGAGTATCTGTTTCCATGCGCATCAATAACTGAAATACTGTGAGATTTCATTCAGAAAGGTTAGCATGTAAATATAAGCAGAAGTGCACAAAGTGCTTGCTGTTATTACTGTTCCTTATTTTTCAAAGAATACTTACTATGGCACTTGCTTAGAGTCCTTTGAACAGCTTGGGCACAGGAGCTTCCATTTTTGACTCTCACATTATTTGATTCAATAGTCGTGGGCAGGCTTGTACCCACAGTATAACCAATGCACCATACGTGGAGGCGATACATAACACACAACAAACTGAATGTGCCTCATTTTGCATTTGCTTTTCTTAGACTGTATGCATCTCCCTTCGAGGAAAGCCATGGGCTTATAGAGAGTGCAGTCTAAAGGCATCTGGCTGGCTCACTCGTTTGCTGTTGTTTGTTTTCCAATATACTTGATACTGCAAAATGTTCAGTCACCTTATAACTGCCATCCTCAGAGCTTTTCATCACCTCAAAAAGGTGAGCGTGTTTCTTAAAAGCACTTGGCGAAACATCAATTCTCCTACAAGAAAGAAACACATTCAAGACAAGATGATTTAATGCACATCCAGAGGTGTCATAGTGCAGGTGCCAAAACAAAATACAAAAAGATGAGAACTAAATTGAAATGCAAAAACGAAAAAATTAAATAAAAACAAAAAAAAAAACAATTGACCTCCACTGAGCATAAAAACAAATAAGCCAAGATAGTCAGATTTCCAGGTAGGAGAGGTGAGAGAAATACCTGAAAGCTGTTAAAAGAAGAGGTGAAGCCACAGCACACTGAGGGTGAGAGGGTCACTCAATAGACGACTCTACCTGTGTATCTCTGGACTTTTTCTTGGCTTCATCATTTCCTTCTCTGCAGCTCGTCTTTGGTATATGGCGAATCTCTCGTTTAGAGTCATTCCAGAAGATGGAAAGTGCTGAGCTATAAAGGTAAAGAGTAAGAATAAAGCATTGAATTAAAAAGAATTTGACTGTTTGTGTTTCTATCAACTTAAACATTTTCTGATGAAGGCTAAGTCAACCAGCGGCCTACCAGTATATTTATGCTTGCATCAATTCATATAGAAATTCTTTAGATCCCCCTCAAAACATATATCCCTGCTTTTGCAGAAAAAAAATGCAGATGAAAACAGTCGATTATGTGTTGAGTGAGTTTCATGACCCTTGGGTCAGTGGGTCAAACCTGTTAAAAAACGTATGTAGAGTAATTCCAAAAATAGATGGGTGTTGATGAGAGGAAAGTATTATTTTCTTTATTCCTTAAAACTCAGTTTGTACCAATATTTGGGTTTTGTTCAATAACAGCAATATTTGACCACAAAGTGAGGGGCAAAACATGGACTATTAAATGCAGCTTTACAATGCCTGTATCTCATTGATACAATTCCTGATCCTCACTGGGGTCAAGTGAGCTGTGTTGTTAAAAGTATGTCTGAAGAGAGCAAGAAAAAGAGAGGGCTCACCTTTAATGTGATGGACGATGGCGACAATGTGTTGAGCAAAGAGCTCAGAGGGACTCCTCTGTAACTGAGTAGCCTGAACATGCTGAAAGATGGAGCGAAACGCCTGATCCTTTTTTGAGGATTGCACAAGATCCTGAGATAATTGTCGCTCTTCAGCTAAAACATCAGAGGAACTGAAAAGGATAAAAAACAAAGATGATAATTCTGATTTTTGAACATGAATCAGACAAGAACAAACAGCATGTTGCTCTCTAAATAGATAAAACAACATTGAAATTAGAAAGTGTTTTATCCAACTATCTTCTAATCTTCTAATCTTCAGCTAGATCCACAGATGATTTATGACTTCTGGCTGATTTCTCAATCAGCCACAGCCTATAGCCAACAAGGGATCAGAAACCATTGAATGATGCTCACCTTGTCCGGCTTTCTCCAAGAAAATCCATTCTGACATTAAATTTTGCTTCTCTTTTCCTTGAGGCCTTGGGGGTTGAATCCTCTGCCCTGACCATAAACATCTCCCTGTCAGAGTTTCTCCTTGATGGTGGTGAAGGAGATGGGCTAGAGGAAGATTTCTCCATCCTCCTGGCTTTGCCACCTCTCTCTGGGGAGAGGTCCTCAAACATTCCTGCCATCTCCCTCTTGGCAAGGGCAGCAGCAATGGCAGCCGCTTTATCCTGCTTTCGACTGAGATATATCTCTTCCACCAAGGCATCAAGGTCATCATCTTTAGCTACCTGTGGGTAAGCCAAATTCTCCCACTTGCGATTGACCTTGTTCATTGACTTAAAAGACTCGTCCTCATTGTGCTGGCGAAGTGACTTTGAACCGGGCTTGAGAATCATCTCCTCCTCTTCCTCCACATCACCAGATAGAAAAGGAGAAGCTTTCAAAAAGCTGCTCAAAGACACATCGCCTTCAGTGTCCTTGTATTTTATGGACACTGCGTCAGAGATACCCACAGATGCCTTTCCATTTGCTTTCCCTTGCTCCATATCCACATCTGCTTCCACATTCTTGCTATTTTCCCAAGCAGATTTTGCTTTCTTATTATTGTGCTCCTCCAAGAACCTGAACATTGGCAAAGACAAAAAGAGCTGTGTCTAACTAAGCATGCTACTGAAGAAAACAAATCACAAATCAAATGTAGTGTAAAGTAACTTATTATTTTACAATGTGTCTCAATAGAGCCTCTACAAATAAGCAATTTATGAAAATGCCAATGAAATATGAGTGTAAGCTAAATCATTTGTCTATGAAAATAAAGACATAATAGCATAAGGGATGGCAAGGAAGAGCTGTGCTGACTGGCAAGGCAAAAATGACTTTTCATCTCACTAAATCTTATTTTAGTTTGCTATGACTACCACCATTTCCCCAAAGGATGTAGAGCCAGGGAAAAATACCAAGGGCAAATTATTGTGTGGTTTATGAAAAAGATCGGAGGAATGAGGGAACACTGACTTCTGAAAGCAAATAAAGTCCCACAGGCCAATGCATGTCAGAGCAATTAGTTATTAAAGCAACTAATTATTAAAATCTACATCTATAAACCATGTACAGTTTGCTAAAGAAAAATGCCAGAATTTACACAATTAAAAAGAGCAAAATCAGTCTTACTTTTTGAAGGCAGTCGAGATTGCTGCTTTATCTCCATCCAGGATGTCTTCTTTGGAGAAGAAGTCAAAACTGGAAAACATTTCCTGTGAAGGGATTTTGGTTGAGGATGAACTACCCAGCATCTGCCAAGAGGGGGCACCGTTGCTGGTGGCATTGATGCTTTTAGAGGAGGGACTAGACTGGTCCATCGTGTTTGTGACCTGACCAATAATAACAGCTGAGCATGCCAGAGGAGTGGCCCTCTTGGGACCACTGCTGTAGTCTGTTGGGCCCTGCCAGCTACCCCCAGTTTTTCCATCAGCTGAGCCATCTTTGACGCCTCCCGCCGACACCCCGGGGAGCTCCACTGGCTCCCCACCTCCTCCTCCTCCTCCCCTCTGAACCTCCTTGCAGGCTGAGTGCTCCTCTTTCACATCCTTGGAGTTCTGTTGAGACAGCCCCAAAGCTGACCTGAATTTGGGAGAAGAGGAGTGTGAGGAAGAAGAAGAATGCTGAGAGTGCCTGGATATGGGTGAAGAAGATCTCTCAGAATGGTGAGAGTGGCTGGGAGGGACAGGGCTTCCAGAGCGTTTCTTGGGGCTGTGCGAGCGTCCCCATGAATAGTTTTGCTGCTGCTGTTGTTGTTGTTGTTGCTGTTGTTGAGGGTGCTGTCTGTAGTTCTTCCAGTTGGGACGGAAATTATTGTTGTAGCCCCCTCCCCCACCACGCTGGTAGCGTCCACGTGGGAAGAAGCCCCGCCCACGGCCCCTGAAGTAGTAGGGCCTCCGGAAGCCACGGTGGTAGCCCCGGAACTCTCGGCTGTTCTGGTATCCCCTTTGATATTTCTTCTCCCGGTTATAAGCTGGAGAATGAGATCTTGACCGTGACCGAGACCTAGAGCTGTTAAAGAGAGTAAGGGGAGAAAGAAAGAAATGATGCATTTCATGATGATGATGATGATGATGATGATGATGATTCCAGCGGCAGCAGCGGTTTGTTTGGAATAAACAGAAGAAGAACTAGGTAGTTAGCATGACCAGCAATAGCCACAAAGGCTGAACAGACAAAGAAAAGAGTGGTGCCTTCAGAAGCTCAAATGTCATCAACAGACAATCTAGAAATGTTTGATTTCTAAGTGATCTCTGGGAAGTTCAGTGCAAAAACATTAAAGCAATGACCACTCAACACCAAAGATGTTACCAAAATAAAAAAAAAATTAAAAAAAACATGAATTTCACAGATTAAAACTTAATGCCAATCTATTCCATTCAATTTTCTTGAAAAGCATCCTAACACGTTCAACCAAACTAACCTCTGGCCTAAAAGCTGGTAGAGCAATATTAGAAAAAAAAAACATAAAACTCATGTTGCACAGAGTTGCACATCAGGTGGTATTAGCTAAACACATGTTAATGTTTAACTGCCATGTTGAGAGGAGCCCACAAAGGAGCACTGTTGAAAGACATTTCACAATGGTTGGTCAGCTCTGAACAAGGCTGTGAGGTCAGTCCAGTCCACATGGTGGCTCTAGTGCTCCGCTGATAAATGTACTCCAGCCTGAACCTTGAACAGAGTCTCCAGCTTAAACATGATATACTCTGTTGTGTTAATCATTGTTTTAATCAACCTTCATTTGATAACAGTGTCACCACATTTCATCACAGAACTCAACACAAACAGGTATCTTTGAGACTATGAATGTGACAAATCTAGCCTAGACATCAAACTAGTTATGTCCAATGACTCATTTCTTTCAATCTCTAAAATAGTCAATAAATAAGAAGTAACTGCTCAGTTTCTCATTAAAATGTAATTGAATATGAACCAATACTACCGAAATTAGAAAACTTAACTTAAGACATTCTGATGAAATTGCGTTTACAAAAATGTACAATGTACTATCTATATTTTATATCTATCTTGTATCTATAATAAAGCTATACAATACACCTTTTGACGGAGCAAACCAGTGATACATTTCAAGCAAATGCATCCTAAAACCTTCTAAATACACTGAAACAAATGAACACAACTCACCGAGTGCGTTTTTTCATTGGAATACAGAGTGATTAAAGAAGGTTGTGCATCGAGCAGCACTGCACACTCACTGTGCGCGCGCTACAGTGAGTTTCTCTTATGGCCAGCCCTGGTGGAGAGGGGAGTCACATGGGCCATATGGGAAAAAAATTCTACACTAATCCTTCAAATCTACGCTTGCCAATTACACAGGCTAGCCCATCAGTTTAGAAACCGTGATTAAAAAGGGCAATTCGAGCAGACTGAATTACGACTACTGCTACTACAGACTACTGCTGAATTCATAATTATGTCCTACTCAAATATGAATCTACAGTTTTAGAACAGAATGCCTCCAAAATGAATGAGCTCATAATATTTTGCAGACACCGGCATGTGTGTTTTCAGCTTTCAACAAGACACACTAAAACTCTTATTATCCCTGTGCAGAGTAATTTTGCTGTAAATGTAAACAGAATGTTTTGCTAATCACTGACCCAAAAACAGTTTGACTCTTGTGGCCTATTAAAGTACCGACTGAGGTGAGAGTGGTAAGAGCTGATTTAAGACCAAAATGGGAATTCAAGAAATACCTTCACTTCTGAGTTTCCCTGTTTTCCACTATCAACATGTCAAAATATTGAGTGAGCGGTGTCACGGTTGCACTGTCCAGGAGATAAAGAGATAAAAATGTGTGTGCATGCATGCTTGCATGTGTGTGAGCACATGTACCAGGTGCACTCGGGAAGCATAAACCATTAGGCTCCAGCCATGTCTCCATCCATGTTCTCTAGGCTAGTCTCAATGTGGCCGTGCCACTGCCAGGAAATGAGTTGCCATGCCACTTTATTGCCATGCCACAGTCATTCTGCCAGCAACAGCGGTGGCGTCATACTGAAACCATGCTTTCCCTTCCAAAATGCACAACATCATAGCCAGCAGATGACCTACAGCCAAGGAATTTTCATTTGGGCAGTACAACAAAACAACAAATGCATTGGCTTGATAGAATATTTCCATATGCCACTGAGGTATGCTAATATGGCTGTGATGTAAAGATTATTTTTTCCCTATGCAATACAAACTGTGTTAGAGGACCCCACAGATGCATAAAGCTTGCAGTAGTCAATACTGAGTACTTAATCTAACTGAAGCATCACCTACTGAACTCTTTCTTAAGCATCAATTTCCTCGGGATAAAGTGCTCCAGATTTTGGGTAAGGCCAAAACCTCATAAAGCACAGGAAAGACACGGCTTTGCAGTAGGAAATCAAATCCTCTGTGCCTGACAATAAGCCCTTATCCTCAAGCCCACGTTATGCAATAAAAGTCAGAACAGTCATGTAACTGCTTGTTGGCAAAATTTCACAATGTTACATAAGCTGCAATTTTCACATCACACTTTAGTGAGTGATACTTGTTTTTCTTGATTGAGATTTTAGATTTTAGATTTTCTTGAGCTTGATTTTGTCAACACATTTGGTGATAAGTGGTTATTGCTTTGGTGTTTTTCACAGCATTTCCCAGCAATCACTTCGCAACAGTGTCATCAGTACTTTGATGTCACTGGACTGACAACAGTTCTCACAACACAAACAAACAAGCATAGGCTGTTCTACTGAGACTAGTGAAGCGACTACAAATAACATCAGCCGGTGCTTAAGAGCGACCATGTCAACAGAGATGGTAACATCTAATATCAAACATGTTTTATAAAACAATGTGATAACTGTTTAGTTTCATTATTGCTACATATCTATTATAATTGATTGCCGCAAATACTAAAGCGATAACCTTATATCAACAAGTAACAGTGACTGCTCACAGTAATGTTAGCAATAGACCTGCGTTAGTACTTAACTTAAACTTAAACTTACAAAACCAAGGTAAATAGACAAGTTTGCCATTATCTGAATTAGCAGTGAAACGTTTGCCCCAGCTAGCTTGCAACTCAATGACAGCAATGGCCCAACATAATAATAAAGGCACTCAGAGTAGACTGCAGCTAATAAACAATTTCAAAACCCACTAGTCTAAAAGACAAAGAGACGCATCTACAACGTTCAGTCCCTGCCCATCTCGTATTGCTTTTCATCGTGGAAAGGCAATGCCGATGTTCACTCAAGTTTTGGCTCAGAGACAGTTGCTCACTACCCAGTTCTTCTTACATCTACTTCAAACAAACTGCTGTTGCTGCTTCTATAAATATAAAATGCTTCACTTCCTGTGCAGCCCAGGAAAGACCTACCTGCTCATAGGTGTTTAGAACAGCAAATCAAAAGGCCGTCATGAACTGGGCCTAGCAAGCATTTACACTTTAACCCTGCTTTTCATACATGAGGCCTCAGGAGAGAAATAACAATGCAAGAATAGGATCACCTCCACCAATCAAGCGAAATATCATGTAGCTGTCAAAATCATATTAGGCTTACCCTTTTAGTGAGTTTCCATTAAAATATACTTTCTTCAAAAGGAAACCTATCTATCTATAAAACTGCATTCTATCTATAAAACTGCATTCTGTCCCTTTCTGGTCAGAAACATGACTAGTTCAGAAAATCTACCTGTAGCGATGCTTCCTGGACCGCGATCTGGAGCGACTAGAGTGAGAGGTGGAGCGGGATCTTGACTGGGACCGGGACCGGGACCGAGACCGGGATCGGGACTTAGAGGCTGATTTTGTGGATTTGGACATCACTGCAGCCGACCCACCTCAAGCTGTCAGACAAAGAGTTGTATATCAGAGTTAGGGTTTTGGATTAAGTGTTAAGTATTAAGTATTAAGCTGGAAAAAGATATCTGATTGATTATTTACAATCAGTACAGAGGAAGAAGTTCTTTAAGATGAGGAGAGCTGAGAGTCACAAATCCATGATAACAAAACATCCAAACGAGATGAAGCATTCAAGATGCACCTCAGGAGACCCTCTGTGCAAAAGTTGAGTGAAGAAACAGGACAGCTACACTGCAGGCGCATTCGAACACAGACACTTTTATTCAGTCACTGATAATTTACATAGATGGCAGTCTCATTTCAGTCATCTGACTTGACATTTGAGCCAACTACACCATGCTAATGCAAAAATACACTTACCAGTAAGACACACTGTTGTTTGTTAATTCACGTAGGCCAGTGTTTGAGAATATATCAATCATGTTAAATACCACTAGCCTATAGCATCGCCACTGAAATGGGTGATGGAAATGTTTGTGCTGTACATATATAAGAAGAAAATACTGAAATCTCACTAGTTACCCACATGCTTATTTCTTAAAAAAATAAAATTAAAATAAAAAGTTGCTCTTCTTTTGTTCATTTAGTTGCAATTTTAGAATCCCACCATATAAAAACCACAATGAATGTGAGAACCATAGAAAGTGAAAATTAAGAGACATGGCTGTGTCAGTGTGCTGAAATCTCTGAGGAAGTAATGAGAGATCTGATGGTGTTATATGTTTGTAACATAGGAAATAGTCTGCAGTTCAATGGCATGTAAGAGACGATGACAGGTAACATGCTGAATTGTAAGGGTTTTTAGACTGACTAAACAACTGCCGCTACTATTAAATGATTTTTCCTCATCTTTTAAAACTCCACTGAAAGACATAGAATTTGTGCTGAAGATTGAGTACAAACACTTTTTGCATCTGAAGAGCTTTTGTATTTTCTTCCATTGT
Source organism: Monocentris japonica (assembly GCA_900323365.1). Lineage (NCBI taxonomy): Eukaryota > Metazoa > Chordata > Actinopteri > Trachichthyiformes > Monocentridae > Monocentris > Monocentris japonica. The sequence continues at coordinate 38,495 of OOFE01051476.1, read as the reverse complement.
ATAGCCCTTTTTCATGTGTCTTGTCATCGTGACTAAATGCACAGTAAGCTATACTGTTATACTGTTAACTTTAGTATACTGTCAGTATACTGTTATACTGTTAACTTTAGTATACTGTCAGTATACTAAAGTTATACTGACTCCTCTCTAGGCCAGATTATTAGCTCTAAACCCACTATAGTCCAGAGACAAATACGACTAGGACTCAGTCAAAATAATCCCATAAATGGATAAAATAGTTTGTTCCTCTACGGCTACCTCACCATATCAACATTTGCTCATAGTTAATGATTTGTTA